>RXON01003101.1:0-45816 GCA_009667805.1 Leptobrachium leishanense
TTGTAATACGACGTTCAGCGTAAAGGGTTTTGCCCCTCGCGTTAATGCGTTTTTGCTAGGCTTGTGCACCGATTTTTTTTTCCGTTCGATTTGTTCGGATGTTTAAACTTTTCGATTCGGCTCGTTTCGACCAATGCCTGTTTCGGTTCGGTTCGGTTCGGCTCGTTTTTCGTGAACATTTTTTTTTCGGAATATCGACCATTTTTCGTATTTTCGGGTCACTTTGCTGGTTTTTTGTATCGACTTTTCGGAAATTTCGGAAATTTTCGTTTTTTCGGAACGTCTGTTCTCCTCGTTTCAAAGTGTCTACGATAATTCTGGCGATTCTATCGTGTTTTTTTATTAAATAAAGATCCTTTTTTTCTTATGAATAATTGAATATACATTTCACAACTTTATTTAATCATATTAAAATGGTATGAAAGCCAAGGAACAAAAAAAATGAACAAAACGATTTAAAAAACGCTAAACTGACCCGAATGCCACAAGAAACAAGTGATACGCATTTACAAATACAAAATTTACAGAATCAGCGATATAACCGATAATAGTTAAATATACGATTTCCAGAATTACCGAAATGGAACCGAAATCACGAATGGAACCGAAATCATGAATAGAGCGAAAATAAATTTCGATTTGACACATTTCAAGTCCATTCGAAAAATCCGAAAATTTTTAGTTTCGGCTCGGAAAACTTTTCGGATCTATCGGTTTTCGGGTCCGACCAGATTCGGAAATTCGGCCGAATCCGAAAACACGAATCGGGAAATTTCGTGAAAATTCCGAAATTCCGAAACCCGAAATGCACATCCCTAGTTTTTGCGTCGGCGCAAACGTATGTGCGAAGAATGTAATAGGGCCCCATGAGTCCAGATACGCATTAACATGGATTCTGATTTTATGAAACACAGTCAATATAACATATAGGGGGTTATTCACTAAGCTCCAAATTTGCCACCGTATTGGCCGAGTGATTTTTTTCAATATCTGTAATTTCAGGGCAACTCATCTATTCGCTATGCTGCAAATTTGCCAAATACAGGTGAACTGACAGCAAAACATATTGCATTTCACCGCAGTTCGGTGCGATTCGGTGACACCGAAATTATCCCATAGAGAACTGAGGATTTGTCTATTCACAGAATGCTGAATTGCATTGAAATTACCTGATTTCTGTGATTTCAATTCGACAGGTTTAGACAGGGGCATCTTATAGGTTTTAATATAATAAATGCAATATCTTTTTTTTTTTTTAAAAGACCCATTTATTTATTTTTATTTTTTTCAAAAAACTTGTTATTTTATTTTTTTAAATACCTTTTTGTATTACTTGTATTTTTTTTAAAAAGACCATTTTTCATTTTTTTTTATATTTTAAAAGTCTTTTATTTTTTTAACAGATTTTTTTATTATTTTTTAAAGGACCTTTTTAATTTTTTTCATTTTTAATTTTTAAAATACCTTTTTTGAATTATAAGTATTTTTTAAAAGACCGTTTTTCATGTTTTTTTAAAAGTCTTTTTTATTTTTTTAACAGACTTTTTTATAAAAAATTTTTAAAAGGACCTTTTTAATTTTATTTAGTTTTTTTTAAAAGACCTTTGTTATATCATTTGCATGTTTATGAAAGACCAATTTTAAAAGAAGAGACTTCCTATTTTTTTTTTCCTGTCTGGTGGAATTTGCCGAGGCCAATTCGGCGCTATTCATCAACGTCTGATAATTGCTTCGGCGCAATACCGTGTACATTCGGTGAATAGTGAATGCACCATATTGTCGGTGAAATGGAATCGTCGAAATTGAACTCTATTTTGCTGCCGTGTGAATAAACCTCCTATGCAACCCTTATACGAGCGATTCCCTGAATCTGAGCCGAAAAGACAATTTTGGGTCCAAGTAATGATATTTGATATTTTCTCTGGCTGTGCTGTTTTTCCAGCTCGGTTATTTTGAAGCAGACACTTCATTTGTCCGTTCTCTCCGAATCAGTGAATACAGTAGCAGTTCTCCTCCAGTAAGCGTTTGTCGGGTTGCTGCAGGGTTCACAGACTGGTAAGAAGACAGGACTGAAAACGAGGCGAAAAATTGAAAAATCAGACACTTACACCTTTATCATTACTAAAATAAGGGTAACCTGGGGGTAGTGCAGGTGAAATGCAACTATAGATTGTAAGCTCCTGTGCGCGGTGCCCTGTACACCTCTTGTTTCTGGTTCCTAGCCTACGTTTCTTTGTAATTTTGTTAGTTTAATTCTCCATGCTTTATTGTACAGCGCTGCGGAAACAGTTGGCGATATGGAAATAGGAAGGATCCACGCAGGGTATTGAGCTTGATAAAAGGCTCTTCTTATGGCCGGAATGTCGTTTGTTTAAACATAAGGGTTTATTCAGAGAGCACCGAAATCTCACCGGTGACATGTCGGTGCTCTCGTGGTCGGCGCACTTTGGCGAGTTCAATTCGCCAACCCTGCCGTGAATTCAGCACTCACCGCAGAGTCCCTTAATTGCGAGAGGCGAGATCCTGCAAGTCATGTGACCGGGCAGTGGAAGCAAACATGGAGTCCTATGAACTCCAGGAGGGGATGCTTGCGATGGCGTTTAGCAGCCACTGCGGGACAGTCTGCCGGACTCAGCGCCTGCCCTGTAATGTAAAGGTAAAACGGGGACGCTAAGGGGAGATTTGCGAACACTAATTTTTCCCCTTAGGCTAGGGTCAGACGAACGCATTTTTATGTTGTCTGTGAAAAAGTGCGTTCGAACGAATGGACGCATTTTTTCACAGAATACGTGATAGTGGTCATACTATGCGCATTTTCGTCCGTGATTTTGTACGGATCATCAATAAAACTCTTTTTGTGTCTGGACGTTATGTTGGCCGGACATTAGCAGCGTCTGACGTCTCCTAATCACACACACACGCCTCTAGCGGACGCAGCGCACTCTGTACGTCAGTACCTGCGGTTTCACGTTCTCGAAAAAATGCGTTCATTTTCCACTTGCGTTGCGCAGCCGGACTTTTGTGCGACCGTACTTCGTATATTGGCCGTCATTGCCCGGCATCTGCTGCTAGTGCGGCCGTGATTAAGTGCGCCAGAACGCGCGTTCGCACTGCCTCAGTCTGACCCTAGCCTAAGTGTCTGTGTTTTAGCTGTAGGCAGATGATAGCGCCCCTGTGTGGGACGATTACCTGTAGGCTTGTGCACCGATTTTTTTTTCGGTTCGATTCGGTTCGATTTTTCGGATTTTTAAACTTTTCGATTCGGCCCATTTCGACCGATTTCGGTTTCGATTCGATTCGATTCGGCACGTTTTTCGGGTACATTTTTTTTCGGTATTTCGACCATTTTTCGTATTTTCGTGTCACTGTGCTCGGTTTTTGTATCGACTTTTCGTAATTTCGGAAATTTTCGTTTTTCTGAATTGCACATTTTTCGGAATATCGACCATTTTTCGTATTTTTCGTGTCATTTTGCCCGTTTTTTGTATCGACTTTCCGTTTTTTCGAAACATTTTCGTTTTTCAGAAATCTTCGTTTTACAAAATTTTCGTTTTTCAGAAATTTTCGTTTTTACAAAATTTTCGTTTTTCAGAAAATTTTCGTTTTTAGGAAAATTTTCGTTTTTCGGAAAATCTGTTCTCCTCGTTTGACACATTTCAAGTCCATTCGAAAAATCCGAAAATATTTCGTTTCGGCTCGGAAAACATTTCGGATCTAAAATTTTTCGGAAATTCGGCCGCATCCGAAAACATGAATCGGGAAATTTCGTGAAAATTCCGAAATTCCGAAACTCGAAACGCACATCCCTAATTACCTGCAACGTCCCCCTTTAGAACACAAGGATTTGACAAAAACCTCACAACACGAAGCACAGTCACACAGCAAGTGTTAATTAGCAAGTGCATAAAAAATACAGTAGGGGTTAAACAGAGAGAGCTGATCTGGCCCCGAAATTGCACCGGACACTGAATTTCCCCGTATGGTGACATTTCGGGGCCATTCGGCTATTCAGAAAGCAGGCAGTTCACCAAATATTGGCGAATTGCAAGCGAAATACGGTGTCTGTTCGGCGTCAGTGAAATCCCCCATAGAGAAGCAATGGTTAATCTATTCACAGACACCGAACAGCAGAGAAATGTCAGTGAAATGGACAGGCAGGTTTATTCAGGCGAATCCCAGAAGTTTCAATGTAAAAATATTCCAGTTTTAATTCAATATCTAATAAACCGTTAATTATTTTAATCTGCAGCAAAAAGTCTCTTTATTTATTGATTTTTTTAGGATTCTTTTAGCATTTTTCCGGATTTTTTCCAGCCAATTTTTTTCCCGCTTTTCTTATAAATGTTTTTTGCTGTATCAGACCTCTTTATTATCATTCATTGGATTTTACGTGTAAATTCCAGACATTTTCGTTCAGTAGTTTTTTTGCAAACAGCGTCTCAATTTTGAAACTTCCAAACGTACAGGTTTTTTTTCACCCCGTTCGTCTGCTTGTCGGCTTTTTCCGGCGGCTGCTCTGCGCTGTGATCGATGGCTCGGCGGCTTTTTACGGCGTGTTCGACATGGTTTTTCTGGCGGTTCCAGCGGGTGTTTGCGGTGGGTTTTCCCTGCACTCCGGGGGCCCTGCAATGAATGCTGAATTTACCGCAAGGTTTGATTCCCTGAAGTGCAGGGAATGAGAGAACACCCAAATGTTTGTGTCAGGAACCAGCGTGGCAGGCAAGGTTCCGAACCCAGGATGCAGTGACACAACGGAAACCAGGTGAGGGGAAACAGGGGTTTATTGCCAGATTCAGATAAAATAAATCCAGATTATGCAGGGTGAAGGGCAGAACTTAAATGAGGAACCAAAGGGATATGCAATGTTGGTGGGGATACAAAGGGATGCAGGAAACACGATACAAGGAGACACACGTAGGAGACTTACTGGGGATACGAGACAGGACAGGAAAAGGGCTGAAGGGAATCTTGTTTGCGGAGGAATCAGAAGACAGATGATCAACGGGAAACCAGGATGTTGGGGTCTTGTAAGCAGTCTCTGGAGGGCAGAGGATGAACACGGGGAACAGGATACTCGAGGCAGGGGTTTCACCAGATAGTAGGGATGTGCGTTTCGGGTTTCGGAATTTCGGAATTTTCACGAAATTTCCCGATTCGTGTTTTCGGATGCGGCCGAATTTCCGAAAATTTTTAGATCCGAAAATGGCAGATCCGAAACGAAATATTTTCGGAATTTTCGAATGGACTTGAAATGTGTCAAATCGAAATTTATTGCTTTGAAACGAGAACAGACGTTCCGAAAAAACGAAAATTTCCGAAGTTACGAAAAGTCAATACAAAAACGAGCAAAGTGACACGAAAATACGAAAAATGGTCGATATTCCGAAAGAATATGTACACGAAAAACGAGTCGAGCCGAACCGAATCGAAACAGAAGTCGGTCGAAACGAGCCGAATCGAAAAGTTTAAAAATCCGAAAAATCAAAACGAATCGAACCGAAAAAAAAATCGGTGCACAAGCCTACCAGATAGTCTTTGAATAGCAGAGGTATCAGGATCACAATCCACTGGGCTTGCTGGCTTAGTGAAACTATGCAGAAGCATTGCCTTCTGGGTGCTCCACCCTTAAGTAGGAAAACAGTCTGGTGATTAGAGGCACCTGTTAGGCCTGCAGTGCTGTGAACAAAGTTGGTAAAAGAAAGTGCTGCCCTGCACTCAGGACAACGCAACACCAGGTTTGACTTTCTTGCGTTTGCGGCGGGCTTTACATGCGGTGCTGGAGGGCTCCAGACAGGGGTCCTGATAGTTTGTGCTCTCTGAATAACCCCTAGTATGGTGCAACTCTGCGCTGATTTGTCAGATCTATGGATAAAATGGGCCGGGGGGGAGATATTCCTGAGTTTTATTTGATATTTACTAGAGTTGCACCGATACCGATACTAGTATCGATATCGGTGCCGATACCGGGTACTGCAGGAGTACTTGGTACTCCTGCAGTACCCCCGATATTTTTTTCCGATACCGGAAGCCGGCATTGAGCCGGCTTGCCGGCATCCGAGGGGCTGGGGCGGCTGTCCGAATGCTCTATCGGCATTCGGACAGGCCCTGCAGCTGCTCACCCCACTTTGTTTATACTTACCTTCCTTTAGCGACGCCGGGAAAGTTTCCCCGCGTGCGCTCGTTGGAAGGACCCCAGCCGCGATCACATGGTCCCACGTGGTCGCGGCTGGGGACCTTCCAAGGAGCGCACGCGCGCAAAGACTTTCCTGGCGTCACTAAAGGAAGGTAAGTATGAGCGGAGAGCTCCAGGTGTGCTGGGGGGGGCATTATCCATGAGCTGGGGGCAAATCCATGAGCTGGGGCATTTCCATGAGCTAGGGGGCATTTCCATGAGCTGGGGGCATTTCCATGAGCTGGGGCATTTCCATGAGCTGGGGGGCATTTCCATGAGCTGGGGCATTTCCATGAGCTGGGGCATATCCATGAGCTGGGGCATTTCCATGAGCTGGGGCAAATCCATGAGCTGGGGCATTTCCATGTGCTGGGGCATTTCCATGAGCTGGGGCATATCCATGAGCTGGGGCATTTCCATGTGCTGGGGCATTTCCATGAGCTGGGGCATTTCCATGAGCTGGGGGCATATCCATGAGCTGGGGGCATATCCATGAGCTGGGGGCATTATCCATGAGCTGGGGCAAATCCATGAGCTGGGGCAATATCCATGAGCTGGGGCATTATCCATGAGCTGGGGCAATATCCATGAGCTGGGGCAATATCCATGAGCTGGGGGCAAATCCATGAGCTGGGGGCATTATCCATGAGCTGGGGCAAATCCATGAGCTGGGGCAATATCCATGAGCTGGGGCATTATCCATGAGCTGGGGCAATATCCATGAGCTGGGGCAGTATCCATGAGCTGGGGGGCAGTATCCATGAGCTGGGGGCATTATCCATGAGCTGGGGCATATCCATGAGCTGGGGGCATTATCCATGAGCTGGGGGGCAAATCCATGAGACCTGGGGGTTTTACATGAGGTCTGTTCTTATTGGAAAGCGGTCACATGACATAAGATAAAAGTATCGGTACTCGGTGAGTACTTGAACAAAAGTATCGGTACTCGTACTCGGTCTTAAAAAAGTGGTATCGGTGCATCCCTAATATTTACCTCTCCGGACCCAGCATTTACTCATTACACAGCGACGTCCGGGTCTGAAATGTTCAAACGTCACAGCAAAAAAAAGAACAAGCAAATATTTAAATATTATTTTCAAAATAACTTAGAATTGAACGTCAACGTACATGTCATCGCAAACCGCGCGGCATTTCCAAGGCATGGGAGTACCGTACGACAGCCTGAAAACGTTATCTGTGTCTCCGGCTGACGGCACAGAGACTGAATGCCAAGCAGGCGCTCCGTTTGAAGTCAGTGGGAGCTGGTATTATGATGCCTAGCCGGTACCGTCCCTGACATCCCCCACAGGCGCACGTTATTAGGAATTCTTCA
Source organism: Leptobrachium leishanense (assembly GCA_009667805.1). NCBI lineage: Eukaryota > Metazoa > Chordata > Amphibia > Anura > Megophryidae > Leptobrachium > Leptobrachium leishanense. The sequence continues at coordinate 7,506 of RXON01003101.1, forward strand.
AGCACACAAAACAGAATGAGCTTTCACCAGCTTGTTCACGGTAACAAAGGACGAATCCTGAATAAGACACAGTGTAGCACCATTCACTGACATAAAGTATCACATAGATTAAAAGCAACGGATCCACATGACATTATTACCCGGCCTTGAGCTTAAAGTGAGAAGACATTGAAACGATGATACAAGACCAAGGTTTCGCTACTACGGGAATTAATGCAAAATTACTCTTAACTCTCCGTTTCTCCTTTCACTGGGGGTTATTCAGAGAGCACCGAAATGTCGCCAACTTCGCACTTCGAGGAATCAAATTTCCCCAACCTGCGGTGAATTCAGCATTGACCGCAGGGTCATTGAAATGCAGGGAACTGGCCGCCGAATGTCGCCGCAAACTCACTGCAAACCCATCGCCCGCCACCGCCAACCCGTTGAACATCCGTCACAGACCCGCCGAACATCCGCAGCAAACCTGCCAGAGGGCCGCCAAACGCAGCCGCTGGACAAATTAAAAAAAAACAATGCGCTGAAATTGTGAAAAATTGAAACACTGGAAAAAAAATACTGAACGAAAATGTGTGGAATTTACACATAAGATCCTATGAATGATAATAAAAAGGGCTGTTATAGAAAAAAGAAAAAAACGCTTTTAAAAAATCCTGAAAAATGCCTAAAAGATCCTAAAAAGTCAATAAAGAGACTTTTTGCTGCAGATTAAAATAATAAACGGTTTATTAGAAATTGAGTAAAAACAGGAATATTTTTAACATTGAAGCCTATGGGATTCGCTTGAATAAACCTGCCGAATGAAACCAGCAGGGCACTTCGGCAACTTTACTCTGCTGTTCGGTGTCTGTGAATAGATTAACCATTGCTTCTCAATGGGGATTTCACTGCCCTCGAACAGGCACCGGACTTGCTGGCAGTTCGCCAAAATTTGGCAGACCGTTTACTCTCTGAATAGTCGAATGGCCCTGAAATGTCACCGTAAGGGGAATTCCCTGTTCAGTTACATTTCAGGGCCAGATCGGCTCTCTCTGAATAACCCCTACTGTTTTTAGATTTTGGAGAAAATCCAACGACTCCTTCACTCGTGATCACTGGAAGGTTTATTCACTAAGCGCCGAACTTTCATACTGGGGTCAGACGAACGCAGTGCGAACGTGAGTTTATCCACACTTTATGACGGCCGTGGTAGCAGCAAATGACGTCCAACACAGGCCCACATATGAAGTACGGCCGCACGAAAGTTCGGCCGCGCAACGCAAGCAGCAAACGAACGCATTTTCGCAAGAACGTCGAACTGCTAGTACTGATGTACAGAGTGTGCTGCGTCCGCATAGCGGCGTGTGTGCGTTATTAGAAGACGCCAGACACTGCTCATGTCCGACCAACATAACGTCCAGACACCCAAAGTTTCCTGGTTTGGATCCGTATGAAATCACTGCCGAAATTGCGCATCGTATAAGGCTAGGGTCAGACGAAAGCATTTTTCCCCGCGAACGTGAAAAAGTGCGTCCGAACGCATTGACGTATTTTTTCACGGAATGCGCAAAACGGTCAGACGACGCGCATTTTCGGGCGTGATTTTGTACGGATCGTCAATAAAACTCTTTTTGCGTCTGGACGTTATGTAGGCTGGACATTAGCAGCGTCTGACATCTCCTAATCACGCACACACGCCGCTATGCGGACGCAGCGCACTCAGTACGTCAGTACTAGCGGTTCAGCGTTCTAGAAAAAATGCGTTCAAATTCCACTTGCGTTGCACGGCCGGACTTTCGTGCGGCCGTACATCGTATATTGGCCGTCATTGCCGCTAGTGCGGCCGTGATTATGTGCGCCAGAACGCACGTTAAAAGTGCGCTGGTCTGACCCCAGCCTGAACGCTATCGCGTATTCCGTGAAAAGGTACATCCATGCGTTCGGATGCACTTTTTACGGACGATGCGAAAAATGCGTTTGTCTGACCCTAGCCTAAACCGAATTGCACCAAACATTGAATTTCACTGTACGGTGCAATTTCGTTGCAGTTCGTCTATTCACAAAGATGTCAATTCTCCAAATACTGGTGAAGTGACAGCGAAATACGGTGCAGTTTGCCACAATTCAGCGATCTTCGGCAGCAGTGAAATTCTCATAGAGAAGCAATGGTTAATCTATTCAGAGACATCAAACAGCAGAGAAACGTCAGTGAAATGCCCTGATTTTCAGTGATACAGTTCGACAGGTTTAATCAGCTTAGGCTCGCGTCAGACGAGCGCACTGATCGCGTCCGTGTTGCCGCACACTTGTACGTCCGTTATAGCATATAATTATGACCAATGGAGCCCCACACACGAAGTATGTCCACATGGAACTGCGGACGCACAACGGACGCGGTAAACGTACGCAGGTTAGGCAAGAACGTAAATCCGCTAGACGGACGCACAGAGTGCGCTGCGTCCGCAAAGTCCGCATAGCTTTGTGTGTGAGTGATGGAACGAAGTCAGACAGACTGCATTTTTGACATCCAGCATTTTTGATGGACAAAATGTTTTTCAGATTCATTTATTTTCCCTTCTACATCAGTCAAAAAATACGTCAGTCACAAAAACGGACTGTGTGGCCACTACCTTGTCATCAGTCAGAAAGTACGTCCGTTGTGCACAGCGCACAGTCCGCACAGAATGCGCTCGTCTGACCCTAGCCTAAGGCCGCGGTCACACGAGCGAACAGGAGCACGGAGGGAACATCCGTGTGAACAGGCGTTCTCTCTGCTCGGACACCAGTGTGGCCACCTCGCTAAGCGCATGTTAATGCGCTCAGCCCTACAAAGCACGAGGCTCCTATGGAGGATCACGCTTTGTAGGTCCGTGGAACGCACGTCGTAGCTTTTTGGTGGGGAGGGTTTCAGCACATCCGGTGTAATGTGCGATACTATTAGATACGTTGAACCGTGTGGAACCTCCGTGCCGAGCCGTCAGAATACTGTAACGGACGCAGGGAGGAGGGGTCATACGGACGCACTCAGTGCCCTTGTGTGACCGCAGCCTTAGGAGTGGCAGATTATTTTATTTTCCTGGGATCAGCATTTGCGCCCGTCACCAGAGCAGTACCATTATATTTGAGACACCAGAGTGCCGTGCTAGATGTCTCTTTCTGTGAGAAGTAATAACTGTCCTGCACCTTAGTATGTTGACCACAATGGTGGCTCTATAATTAGGCAAAATAGGCAGTCGCCTAAAGACTTACTTGAACAGGGGCCTCATCTGAAATTGTTGAACATGTATGCGTTCATGTGACTGCTGATATACCACATAAATAAACTCCTACATCTACATACACCAGTTTGCCAAAAGAGCGGTCTCAGCTTTTATAAATTTTAGTTCTTTTTGGTTAATTTCAGCATTTTTTGCACAATTAAAAGGTCTCACTTTTGAACTTTCCTAAGGCCTCACTAACGCTAGAGCCAACTCTTGTTGACCAGTTAAAATAAGAGAGGGTTTAGGATTGATGAGGTAGAAGTATGATATACAACACCTTTAACCCCTTAACGACGGGGGACGCACTAGGTACGTCCGATGAAAAAGGTCGCTTAACGACTGAAGATGTACTCGGTATGTCGTTTAGTAAATAGAGTGTTGGAAGCAATCGGTATCGTTTCCAGCCACTCCATTGCTATTGCAGGGATGCCTCGGGAATCAATACCGACATACCCGGTGAAGCAGCCAGCAAAATGAGTGCCTAGAGGGGTTGAGCACTCATCTGAAAGCATGCTAGAGGGGTCGAGGCCATGGGCGTCCGCAGGTTGGGGCAATCGGGGCACTTGCCCCCCCCAGAACAGGGGCCATCCGCAGCGGAACTACTTAAATTTTGGCGTCCGGCAGCAAATTTCGGCGCCACTGCATGCCTGCATTATCCGCTACCAGCGAGCAGGCGGCGCTTGCGCGCAGCGATGCCCCTACACGTGAAACCACATGTGTGTTGGGGTGTGGTTAGGGGACAGAGTGGAAGGAAGAGTCAGTGGATTAATGTGCATCGCGTGAGCAGATCCAGCCGCTCTTCCCCTTATCTCACGCAGCAGGCACCGCACCACCATCAGCCAGCCAGCTGCGGCTGCCAGCCTGCCGCGTTTGGAAAATCCAGCCGCTGACCCCTCTCCTCGTCTCCGGGTCCGACTCCTGTCCAGTCCGTCATCAGTCAGCTGCCTGCCACTGCCCTAGTGCCCTGGTATGTGTTATAATGCGGCATATGCATCTTTATATTTAATTATATGAAAATGAGGCAATTGGTCTTTCAAAACACTTCCTCTACTTCATCTAATGCCTTTTAGATTTTTAATTAATCAGCATGAAGATGCATAGCTTTTAATCAGAGAAACATAATCTCTTTCACCAGCCATCAGAAAGGGAGCCCTCAGGTTACCAGGTTTAACTTCATTTGAAGAATTGGGATAATTTATTGAAACTTTTAATTACAGAATGCAATATAGCTGCATTAAGCCCCCTAATATTTAGAGTTTCAAATTCCAGCTTTTATTTTTCCTGTTGTGGCAACTGGCAAGTCTTCCTATTGCTGAGGGATTGGTTAGTAGAAAAAAAAAGTATATTTTCTGTTGAGTCCATGAGCTTTGTAGGCAGAAATGCGTCATTAAGAATAGGAAAAACGGGGCAGACAGAGCATTTTGTCTTTTTAAAGCTACAGTTGTGTTCAAAATTATTCAACCCCCACTGAAATTGAGTGTTTTGGCCAGTTTGACATTGATTTTGATCATTCAGTCATCTTGCTTACAATTAAATCAAAGAGGCACGTGTAGGTCAGACAAATATAACATAACATTTATAATGAAATAACCACAAATGTCTTTTCTGTGCTCACATCATTATCAGTTTTATTCAACCCCCAAGTGACATTCAATCTTAGTACTTAGTACAACATCCTTTTACAGTTATAACAGCTTTTAAACGTGAAACATAGCTTGGCACAAGTGTCTTGCAGCGATCTACGGGTATCTTCGCCCATTCGTCATGGGCAAAAGCCTCCAGTTCAGTCACATTCTTAGGCTTGCGCACTGCAACTGCTTTCTTTAAGTCCCACCAGAGGTTCTCAATCGGATGTAAGTCAGGTGACTGCGATGGCCACTCCAAAATGTTCCAGCCTTTAATCTGCAACCATGCTCTAGTGGACTTGGAGGTATGCTTGGGATCATTGTCCTGTTGAAAGGTCCAACGTCTCCCAAGCCTCAGGTTTGTGACGGACTGCATCACATTGTCATCCAATATCTCCTGGTACTGAAGAGAATTCATGGTACCTTGCACACGCTGAAGCTTCCCTGTACCTGCAGAAGCAAAACAGCCCCAAAGCATGATTGACCCCCCGCCATGCTTCACAGTAGGCAAGGTGTTCTTTTCTTCATAGGCCTTGTTCTTCCTCCTCCAAACATAGCGATGATCCATGGGCCCAAACAGTTCTAATTTTGTTTCATCAGTCCACAGAACACTATCCCAAAACTTCTGTGGTTTGTCCACATGACTTTTGGCATACTGCAGTCGACTCTTCTTATTCTTTGGAGACAGCAAGGGGGTGCGCCTGGGAGTTCTGGCATGGAGGCCTTCATTACGCAGTGTGCGCCTTATTGTCTGAGCTGAAACTTCAGTACCCACATCTGACAAATCTTTTCTCAGTTCCTCAGCAGTCACACGGGGACTTTTCTCCACTCTACGCTTCAGGTAGTGTACAGCAGTCGAAGTCAGCATCTTCTTTCTGCCACGACCAGGTAGCGTTTCAACAGTGCCCTTTGCCTTGAATTTTGTGAATGATGCTTCCTATGGTCTCTCTTGGTATGTTTAACATCTTTGCAATCTTCTTATAGCCATTGCCCTTCTTGTGAAGAGTAATCACCTCTTCTCTTGTCTTCCTGGACCATTCTCTTGACTTCACCATGTTTGTAACCACACCAGTAAATGTCTAGAAGGAGCTGAGTATCACAGTCATTTTAAAGCTGCCTAATTGGTGCTTATTATGCTTTATTGCTGCTCCGTGACATCCACAGGTGTTTTCAATACCTGATTGAAAACACTTGAATGAACCTCTGTTCTTCAGAGTGGTAGTCTTTAAGGGGTTGAATAATTGTGTCAATGAAGAATTCACAAAAGAAACATTTACTACTGTATTACAAAACCAATTGATGTCATTTTAGTTGCATATGGTTCTTTAAAAAGTCCTTGTAGAATTTCATTCTGAATACAATTACAAATGTACACTAAATTCCCTAAAACCCTTTACAGCATTGGGGGTTGAATAATTTTGAACACAACTGTATAATATGCCTAATGTCATGGCGCTGATGATGGCAGAAAGTACTTTTTCTACTAACAATTCAGCGGCGCCGCGGCCCTGTGGATGAGATCTCATCTAGGGGGGTGTCTCACACCAACACCATCCTAGAAGTTTGAGGGTCAGGCCGTCAGGGTCAGGATGGTTGTATCGGACGGCATATGGGCCGGTTGATGCTGCAGGAGCTTGCAGGTCACCGTCTCCACAAATCTCGTCATGTGATGTGTCTGTGTCACTCCACGTTGCAGTGCCCGTCCTGTCCCTCCTCTGTATTCATGGGTGTCCACAGGTTGGGGTGTGTTTTATTGCTGTATATTGTGTAATACGCTCATACACACTGCATATTATATTACTGTGAGTTTTATTGCTGTGTATTCTGTGATACGCTCATACACACCGCACATTACTGTGAGTTTTATTGCTGTAGAGCTCTGTGATACGCTCATACACATTGCACATTACTGTGAGTTTTATTGCTGTGTGTGTTTATTCTTCTATTTGATTGCAACATGTTTCGCAGCCTCTGTATTACTACACTTTATTTTATGAATGCAATGTCCCCTTCATGACATGGTCAAAAGGACAGAATATGGATGCCATTAAAATTTTGTCGTCCCCCCCCCCTGGAAAAATTTCTGTGGACGCCCATGGTCAAGGCACTCAGCCAAATAATGATTCAAAAATAAAGTAAAAAAAATAAAAAAATACTAAAAAAAGCCCCCGTGTTCCCTAACACCTCGTGGCAGTCAAGGTGGCGCTGCCCTTCTAAGGCAAAATAACCGGATACACCTATATGTGTTTGGTATCACTGTACTCTTTATTACTATATTTGCTGTTTACTATAGAATGTAAAATGTACCGTATACTGTTGATGAACACCTATCTGCACTTATGTGACTTATACTGTTGAAAGGTCCTGCGTGGCCTCTGTTGTCATTACTATATATTTGTATTCAAGCTTCTGATGGTACTCATTAAAAAACTTTATATTGAAAAAAAATGTTTGCATGAAAAGGGTCAAAATACCCCAAGATTAATACCTAGAGTTGTCTTCTTTTTAAAAATATATACAGTCAGGTCCAGAAATATTGGGACATCGACACAATTCTAACAAATTTGGCTCTATACACCACCACAATGGAGTTGGAAAGAAACAAACAATGTGCTTTAACTGCAGACTGTCAGCTTTAATTTGAGGGTATGTACATCCAACTCAGGTGAACGGTGTAGGATTTACAGCAGTTTGCAGATGTGCCTCCCACTTGTTAAGGGACCAAAGATAATGGGACAATTGGCTTCTCAGCTGTTCCATGGCCAGGTGTGTGATATTCCCTCATTACCCCAATTACAATGTGCAGATAAAAGGCCCAGAGTTCATTTCAAGTGTGCTATTTGCATTTGGAATTTGTTGCTGTCAACTCTCAAGATGAGATCCAAAGAGCTGTCACTATCAGTGAAGCAAGCCATCATTAGGCTGAAGAAACAAAACAAACCCATCAGAGAGATAGCAAGAACATTAGGTGTGGCCAAAACAACTGTTTGGAAAATTCTCAAAAAGAAGGAACGCACCGGTGAGCTCAGCAACACCAAAAGACCCGGGAGACCACGGAAAACAACTGTGGTGGATGACCGAAGAATTCTTTCCCTGGTGAAGAACACACCCTTCGCAACAGTTGGCCAGATCAAGAACACTCTCCAGGAGGTAGGTGTATGTGTGTCAAAGTCAACAATCAAGAGAAGACTTCACCAGAGTGAATACAGAGGGTTCACCACAAGATGTAAACCATTGGTGAGCCTCAAAAACAGGAAGGCCAGATTAGAGTTTGCCAAACAACACCTAAAAAAGCCTTCACAGTTCTGGAACAAGATCCTATGGACAGATGAGACCAAGATCCACTTGTACCAGAGTGATGGGAAGAGAAGAGTATGGAGAAGGAAAGGAACTGCTCATGATCCTAAGCATACCACCTCATCAGTGAAGCATGGTAGTGGTAGTGTCATGGCGTGGGCATGTATGGCTGCCAATGGAACTGGATCTTTTGTATTTATTGATGATGTGACTGCTGACAAAAGCAGCAGGATGAATTCTGAAGTGTTTCGGGCAATATCATCTGCTCACATTCAGCCAAATGCTGCAGAACTCATTGGACGGCGCCTCACAGTGCAGATGGACAATGACCCAAAGCATACTGCAAAAGCAACCAAAGATTTTTTTGAAGGGACAGAAGTGGAATGTTATGCAATGGCCAAGTCAATCACCTGAGCTGAATCCCATTGAGCATGCATTTCACTTGCTGAAGACAAAACTGAAGGGAAAATGCCCCAAGAACAAGCAGGAACTGAAGACAGTTGCAGTAGAGGCGCTGGGACAGCTGCAGGAGAGGTGAATTACGGGGCTGGGGGCCGCAGCCACAGGTCTCCTAAATGTACCGGCAGCTGCCAGTACATTTAGGAGAACTGCGAACACATTTTGCGCGTTTGGCCCCCTAGGTTTACATTGTGTTCGAGTTCGTATTCGAACATTTCGGCCGTTCGGATACGAACCGAACACAGGGGTGTTCGGCTCATCCCTAGTTAGAATGTCACTACTGCTCATTTTGGAACGAAAATGATTTGGATACAGCAAAGTGCTAGTTGCACTTATTTTCATATAAATTGCAAAAAAAGCAAAATAAACACGTAAACATTGGGTATTTCTACCCTCAGGGCAAAATTTAGAAACTATTTAGCTTGGGCCTTTTTTGGCAGTTGTAGATACGTAAGAGATTTTGGGGGTCAAAGTTCGAAAAAGTGTTTTTTTTCACTCATATTTTCATCATATTTCATATGTATTTTTATAGTAAATTATATGATATGATGGAAATAAATGGTATCTTTAGAAAGTCCATTTAATAGCGAGAAAAACGGTATGTAAGATGTGTGGGTTCCATAAACGCATAGGAGGAAAATTAGAGCTAAACACAAGCAGCGCAGAAATGTCAAAACAGCAGCGTGCACTTTCGTAAAACAGTCTGGTCACTAATGGGGTTAAATTCATCAGTAGATCCTTTGGTTCATAAGTTATTCTTTTTATGCGTGTTCAATGAATTTCACTTTGAGGGGGGAGTAAAGGGCGAAAAACCTAAAAAAAAACACAGACATTTCACTTTCTAAGCCACTCCTGGAGCCTCTGTGCTAATACATTAGACCACGGTTGTCAAACTTTTGGTGCCTACAATTCCCAGAATTCCTTCAATGCAATAGATGGCCAGTGGATCGTTGGAGTTGTAGTGCAGAAACATCTTGGGGGCTGGAGTTTGATAGCTCTACATTAGACTTTAAAGCGGCATGATGACATCATTACCATGCAGTACTCCTGGGCCATTTCCATTCGGTTCTACTTCATAAAAGAAAACATCACATACTTCATCACTTCATCTTTTATTGTCATATACCCACACCGAACCCAAACACAGAGGTTTTGCGTTGACTTCAATGACCATTAAGTTTCTATGCCCACTAGCCAATGTCAAGCTTGTTTATGGGCCAACGTGGAATCTAGAGTTAGACCTCCTATCAGGGCCGGCCCGGCCAGATGGGGCCATGGGTCCGTGCAACACAGTGTCTTGAGTCAGCCATGCCTCCTATTCCCAATTTAATGAAGATATAGGAATAGATCTAAATCCTTAACACAATAACCATTACGAAAACCTGAAAGGGAGGGGCCTTATGTCTCCATGTGAGTCCCACTTTAATGGTCACATGACCTGTTTGAATCTATATTATGCAGCAGACTCCGTCCCTGGAGAGAGATGTGTTTTCTCGGGGTCAGTCGCGGAGCTGGGCACCGGATCAAACACAATGATTACACGTGTTAGTGTATATATATAAATATACACTATTTCCAGCATAAGGGAATAAGCCAAATCAGCACCAGTGAGAGAGCAAGAAAAGTGTGTGTGATTGCAAGATTGTGTGTGTTTGTGTATAATTGTGTGTCTGTGTGTTCTAAACCATGCTACTAAAGGGGTTATTCAGAGAGAACTGCTCTGGCACCGAACAGTGAATTTCCCGTACAGTGACATTTTGGGGCCATTCGACTATTCAGAGAGCAGGCAGTTCGCCAAATTTTAGCGAACTGCCTGCATGTACCGTGCCAGTTCGGCGGCAGTGAAATCCCCATAGAGAAGCAATGGTTAATCTATTCATATACAGTTGTGTTCAAAATTATTCAACCCCCAATGCTGTAAAGGGTTTTAGGGAATTTAGTGTACATTGTAACTGTATTCAGAATGAAATCCTACAAGGACTTTTTAAAGAACCATATGCAACTAAAATGACATCAATTGGTTTTGTAATACAGTAGTAAATGTTTATTTTGTGAATTCTTCATTGACACAATTATTCAACCCCTTAAAGACTACCACTCTGAAGAACAGAGGTTCATTCAAGTGTTTTCAATCAGGTATTGCAAACACCTGTGGATGTCACGGAGCAGCAATAAAGCATAATAAGCACCAATTAGGCAGCTTTAAAATGACTGTGATACTCAGCTCCTTCTAGACATTTACTGGTCTGGTTACAAACATGGTGAAGTCAAGAGAATGGTCCAGGAAGACAAGAGAAGAGGTGATTACTCTTCACAGGAAGGGCAATGGCTATAAGAAGATTGCAAAGATGTTAAACATACCAAGAGACCATAGGAAGCATCATTCGCAAATTCAAGGCAAAGGGCACTGTTGAAACGCTACCTGGTCGTGGCAGAAAGAAGATGCTGACTTCGACTGCTGTGCGCTACCTGAAGCGTAGAGTGGAGAAAAGTCCCCGTGTGACTGCTGTGGAACTGAGAAAAGATTTGTCAGATATGGGTACTGAAGTTTCAGCTCAGACAATACGGCGCACACTGCGTAATGAAGGCCTCCATGCCAGAACTCCCAGGCGCACCCCCTTGCTGTCTCCAAAGAATAAGAAGAGTCGACTGCAGTATGCCAAAAGTCATGTGGACAAACCACAGAAGTTTTGGGATAGTGTTCTGTGGACTGATGAAACAAAATTAGAACTGTTTGGGCCCAACGCTATGTTTGGAGGAGGAAGAACAAGGCCTATGAAGAAAAGAACACCTTGCCTACTGTGAAGCATGGCGGGGGTCAATCATGCTTTGGGGCTGTTTTGCTTCTGCAGGTACAGGGAAGCTTCAGCGTGTGCAAGGTACCATGAATTCTCTTCAGTACCAGGAGATATTGGATGACAATGTGATGCAGTCCGTCACAAACCTGAGGCTTGGGAGACGTTGGACCTTTCAACAGGACAATGATCCCAAGCATACCTCCAAGTCCACTAGAGCATGGTTGCAGATTAAAGGCTGGAACATTTTGGAGTGGCCATCGCAGTCACCTGACTTAAATCCGATTGAGAACCTCTGGTGGGACTTAAAGAAAGCAGTTGCAGTGTGCAAGCCTAAGAATGTGACTGAACTGGAGGCTTTTGCCCATGACGAATGGGCGAAGATACCCGTAGATCGCTGCAAGACACTTGTGTCAAGCTATGCTTCACGTTTAAAAGCTGTTATAACTGTAAAAGGATGTTGTACTAAGTACTAAGATTGAATGTCACTTGGGGGTTGAATAAAACTGATAATGATGTGAGCACAGAAAAGACATTTGTGGTTATTTCATTATAAATGTTATGTTATATTTGTCTGACCTACACGTGCCTCTTTGATTTAATTGTAAGCAAGATGACTGAATGATCAAAATCAATGTCAAACTGGCCAAAACACTCAATTTCACTGGGGGTTGAATAATTTTGAACACAACTGTATTGTATCTGTGAGTGTATAATTGTATCAGTGAGTGTAACATTGTGTCAGTGGATGTGCCATTGTAATAGTGTATCTGTGAGTGTAACATTGTATCAGTGAGTGTAACAATATGTCATTGTCAGTGGATGCATTATTGTATCAGTGAGTGTAACATTGTGTCAGTGGAGGCATCATTGTGTCAGTGAGGGTAACATTGTGTCATTGAGTGTAACATTGTAACATTGTATTAGTGAATGTAACATTGTGTCAGTGAGGGTAACATTGTGTCAGTGAGGTAGCATTGTGTCAGTGAGTGTGACATTGTATCTGTGGATGTACCATTGTGTCAGTGAGTGTACAATTGTATCAGTGAGTGTAACATTGTGTCAGTGAGTGTATCATTGTGTCAGTGAGTGTAACATTGTGTCAGTGGATGTAACATTGTGTTAGTGAGTGTATCATTGTGTCAGTGAGTGTAACATTGTGTCAGTGAGTGTATCATTGTGTCAGTGAGTGTATCATCGTGTCAGTGAGTGTAACATTGTGTCAGTGAGTGTATCAGTGTGTCAGTGAGTGTAACATTGTGTCAGCGGATGTGCCATTGTAACATTGTATCGGTGAGTGTAACATTGTATCTGTGGATGTAGCATTGTGTCAGTGGATGTAGCATTGTGTCAGTGAGTGTATCATTGTGTCAGTGAGTGTAACATTGTGTCAGTGGATGTAACATTGTGTCAGTGAGTGTATCATTGTGTCAGTGAGTGTAACATTGTGTCAGTGAGTGTATCATTGTGTCAGTGAGTGTATCATTGTGTCAGTGAGTGTATCATCGTGTCAGTGGATGTAACATTGTGTCAGTGAGTGTATCATTGTGTCTGTGAGTGTATCATTGTGTCAGTGAGTGTATCATTGTGTCAGTGAGTGTATCATTGTGTCAGTGAGTGTATCATTGTGTCAGTGAGTGTAACATTGTGTCAGTGAGTGTATCATTGTGTCAGTGAGTGTATCATTGTGTCAGTGAGTGTATCATTGTGTCAGTGAGTGTATCATCGTGTCAGTGAGTGTAACATTGTGTCAGTGGATGTAACATTGTGTCAGTGAGTGTATCATTGTGTCAGTGAGTGTAACATTGTGTCGGTGGATGTATCATTGTGTCAGTGAGTGTATCATTGTGTCAGTGAGTGTAACATTGTGTCAGTGAGTGTAACATTGTGTCAGTGGATGTAACATTGTGTCAGTGAGTGTATCATTGTGTCAGTGAGTGTATCATTGTGTCAGTGAGTGTAACATTGTGTCAGTGAGTGTAACATTGTGTCAGTGGATGGAACATTGTGTCAGTGAGTGTATCATTGTGTCAGTGAGTGTAACATTGTGTCAGTGAGTGTATCATTGTGTCAGTGAGTGTATCATTGTGTCAGTGAGTGTATCATCGTGTCAGTGAGTGTAACATTGTGTCAGTGGATGTAACATTGTGTCAGTGAGTGTATCATTGTGTCAGTGAGTGTATCATTGTGTCAGTGAGTGTATCATTGTGTCAGTGAGTGTATCATCGTGTCAGTGGATGTAACATTGTGTCAGTGAGTGTGTCATTGTGTCTGTGAGTGTATCATTGTGTCAGTGAGTGTATCATTGTGTCAGTGAGTGTATCATTGTGTCAGTGAGTGTATCATTGTGTCAGTGAATGTAACATTGTGTCAGTGAATGTATCATTGTGTCAGTGAGTGTATCATTGTGTCAGTGAGTGTATCATTGTGTCAGTGAGTGTATCATTGTGTCAGTGAGTGTATCATTGTGTCAGTGAGTGTATCATTGTGTCAGTGAGTGTATCATTGTGTCAGTGAGTGTATCATTGTGTCTGTGAGTGTATCATTGTGTCAGTGAGTGTATCATTGTGTCAGTGAGTGTATCATTGTGTCTGTGAGTGTATCATTGTGTCAGTGAGTGTATCATTGTGTCAGTGAGTGTATCATTGTGTCAGTGAGTGTATCATTGTGTCAGTGAGTGTAACATTGTGTCAGTGAGTGTATCATTGTGTCAGTGAGTGTTTCATTGTGTCAGTGAGTGTAACATTGTGTCAGTGAGTGTATCATTGTGTCAGTGAGTGTATCATTGTGTCTGTGAGTGTATCATTGTGTCAGTGAGTGTAACATTGTGTCTGTGAGTGTATCATTGTGTCAGTGAGTGTATCATTGTGTCTGTGAGTGTATCATTGTGTCAGTGAGTGTAACATTGTGTCTGTGAGTGTATCATTGTGTCAGTGAGTGTATCATTGTGTCAGTGAGTGTAACATTGTGTCTGTGAGTGTATCATTGTGTCAGTGAGTGTATCATTGTGTCAGTGAGTGTATCATTGTGTCAGTGAGTGTATCATTGTGTCTGTGAGTGTATCATTGTGTCAGTGAGTGTAACATTGTGTCTGTGAGTGTATCATTGTGTCAGTGAGTGTATCATTGTGTCAGTGAGTGTATCATTGTGTCAGTGAGTGTAACATTGTGTCAGTGAGTGTATCATTGTGTCAGTGAGTGTATCATTGTGTCAGTGAGTGTATCATTGTGTCAGTGAGTGTATCATTGTGTCACTGTATCGGTTCCCGGTGTAGAACACGCGGAGGATGTGGAGGATGAGCTGTGCAGGCAGGGGGGGGGGGATGGGAAACACGGGGCAGGTTGTATTAGGTATAATGAAGCACCCGCTCACCTCCCCTCACCCCCCTCACCCCCCTCACCCCCCCCATCTCTGGAAATCAATTCAAAGTTCAGAGCAGAGCATGGGTTAACCCTTTCCTTGCCGGGAAGGCATTTCATTTCACACACAGTTGGGCTGAGAGCTGCAGGACACACACACATATTTATTTTCACTTCCATGTTTAGTTTCCAGGCAGGAAGTAACAGAGCAGGTCTTTACCTTTGGTGTCTTGCTGGGAGGACATCTGACATTATTTGAAGCTCCAGCTGTCTGATTCATTGTCCAACTTCTATCCGAGGACGGTCTCCTGGATCTCCTCAAAAGTGTGATCACTGATAATCTCCTGGATCTTCTCAAAGTGTGACCTCTGATATAGTCTCCTAGATGTTCTCAAACTGTTACCTCTGGTAATCGCCTGGATCTTCTCACAGTGTGACCTCTGATAGTTTCCTGGATCTTCACAGTGTGACCTCTGATAGACTGCTGGACCTTTTCCAATTGTGACCTCTGATAATTTTCTGGATCTTCTGCAAATGTGACCTCTGATAATCTCCTGGATCGTCTCAGTGTGACCTCTGGTAGTCTCCTGGATTTCATCAAAGTGTGACCTGATAGTCTCCCTGGTATTTTGCAATGACACCTCTGATAATCTCCTGTACCTTCTCAAAGTGTGACCACTGATGATCTCCTCCTTCTTCTCAAAGTGTGACCATTGATAATCTCCTGGATCTTCTCAGTGTGACCTCTGGTGGTCTCCTGGATCTTCTCAAAGTGTGACCTGTGACTATAACCTGGATCTTGTTTTACTGTAAACCATGTGAGTGCAGGATCTTCTTCACCAAGTTGACCAGTTGTTGCCCCTTGTGTAACTTCTACCTGTGACCGAAAGTGTTTTGATTCCTCTCCACGTGTCACCAGGATCTTCTCCCAGACTCACCAGTAAGTAGTACCCTAATAATCCACAATGTGATCTACACGTGTCTTGAAGGACCAGCTCGCCCTATGTGTCCCTCTGCCTTTGGACTTTCTGGCTCTGACCTAGAAGCCTCCAGCCAAAACGATCTTCAGGCTTGTTATCCAGTGCTAGCAGAAGACTTTGCAGGTCAGATCTGTGCAGGATTACCGTGCGGGATGCTGGGTTCCTCACAGCAATGGGGGAAGGAGCATCTCAGAGGAGGTTCATCCCGAGCAGAAGATGCAGGCAGTGATGATGCAGGGCACCGCTGTGACTGGAGGAAGGTCCTCACTGTGCAAAGCCCCTCACTCAGACTTCTGTGGAGCTCTCAGGTCTAGCAGGGAGGTGTGAGGGAGTAAGTGTGCAGCCTCTCACATCTGAGAGGAGGTGGCAGCAAATGTCCTCAGATCAGGAATTTACCAAGAGGCTGAGCCCAGCACAGGTAGAAGCAGCAGGAGGGAGTCCCAGCCCACGTGGAGGAGAACCCACCTATTACCTGCTACCAGCCAGGTTCACCTGGAAGGCTGTCTCCTGTATGTGTCTCATACACACCTGGCAGGATGTCTCCTGTATGTGTCTCTTACACACCTGGCAGGATGTCTCCTGTATGTGTCTCATACACACCTGGCAGGATGTCTCCTGTATGTGTCTCTTACACACCTGGCAGGATGTCTCCTGTATGTGTCTCATACACACCTGGCAGGCTGTCTCCTGTATGTGTCTCATACACACCTGTCAGGCTGTCTCCTGTATGTGTCTCATACACACCTGGCAGGCTGTCTCTTGTATGTGTCTCATACACACCTGGCAGGATGTCTCCTGTATGTGTCTCATACACACCTGGCAGGCTGTCTCCTGTATGTGTCTCATACACACCTGGCAGGCTGTCTCCTGTATGTGTCTCATACACACCTGGCAGGATGTCTCCTGTATGTGTCTAATACACACCTGACAGGCTGTCTCCTGTATGTGTCTCATACACACCTGACAGGCTGTCTCTTGTATGTGTCTCATACACACCTGGCAGGCTGTCTCCTGTATGTGTCTCTTACACACCTGGCAGGATGTCTCCTGTATGTGTCTCTTACACACCTGGCAGGATGTCTCCTGTATGTGTCTCATACACACCTGGCAGGCTGTCTCCTGTATGTGTCTCATACACACCTGACAGGCTGTCTCCTGTATGTGTCTCTTACACACCTGGCAGGATGTCTCCTGTATGTGTCTCATACACACCTGACAGGATGTCTCCTGTATGTGTCTCATACACACCTGGCAGGCTGTCTCCTGTATGTGTCTCATACACACCTGGCAGGATGTCTCCTGTATGTGTCTCATACACACCTGGCAGGATGTCTCCTGTATGTGTCTCATACACACCTGGCAGGCTGTCTCTTGTATGTGTCTCATACACACCTGGCAGGCTGTCTCTTGTATGTGTCTCATACACACCTGGCAGGCTGTCTCCTGTATGTGTCTCATACACACCTGACAGGCTGTCTCTTGTATGTGTCTCATACACACCTGGCAGGCTGTCTCCTGTATGTGTCTCATACACACCTGGCAGGCTGTCTCCTGTATGTGTCTCATACACACCTGGCAGGATGTCTCCTGTATGTGTCTCATACACACCTGGCAGGCTGTCTCCTGTATGTGTCTCATACACACCTGACAGGCTGTCTCCTGTATGTGTCTCTTACACACCTGTCAGGCTGTCTCCTGTATGTGTCTCTTACACACCTGGCAGGATGTCTCCTGTATGTGTCTCATACACACCTGACAGGCTGTCTCCTGTATGTGTCTCTTACACACCTGGCAGGATGTCTCCTGTATGTGTCTCATACACACCTGGCAGGCTGTCTCCTGTATGTGTCTCTTACACACCTGGCAGGATGTCTCCTGTATGTGTCTCATACACACCTGGCAGGCTGTCTCCTGTATGTGTCTCATACACACCTGACAGGCTGTCTCCTGTATGTGTCTCTTACACACCTGGCAGGATGTCTCCTGTATGTGTCTCATACACACCTGGCAGGATGTCTCCTGTATGTGTCTCTTACACACCTGGCAGGATGTCTCCTGTATGTGTCTCTTACACACCTGGCAGGATGTCTCCTGTATGTGTCTCTTACACACCTGGCAGGCTGTCTCCTGTATGTGTCTCATACACACCTGGCAGGATGTCTCCTGTATGTGTCTCATACACACCTGGCAGGATGTCTCTTGTATGTGTCTCATACACACCTGGCAGGCTGTCTCCTGTATGTGTCTCATACACACCTGACAGGCTGTCTCCTGTATGTGTCTCATACACACCTGGCAGGCTGTCTCCTGTATGTGTCTCATACACACCTGACAGGCTGTCTCTTGTATGTGTCTCATACACACCTGGCAGGCTGTCTCCTGTATGTGTCTCATACACACCTGGCAGGCTGTCTCCTGTATGTGTCTCATACACACCTGGCAGGCTGTCTCCTGTATGTGTCTCATACACACCTGACAGGCTGTCTCTTGTATGTGTCTCATACACACCTGGTAGGCTGTCTCCTGTATGTGTCTCATACACACCTGGCAGGATGTCTCCTGTATGTGTCTCATACACACCTGGCAGGATGTCTCCTGTATGTGTCTCATACACACCTGACAGGCTGTCTCCTGTATGTGTCTCATACACACCTGGCAGGCTGCCTCCTGTATGTGTCTCATAACACCAGACATGATGTCTCCTGTATGTGTCTCATACACACCTGGCAGGCTGCCTCCTGTATGTGTCTCATATACACCAGACATGATGCTCCTGTATGTGTCTCATACACACCTGGAAGGCTGCCTCCTGTATGTGTCTCATATACACCAGACATGATGTCTCCTGTATGTGTCTCATACACACCTGACAGGCTGTCTCTTGTATGTGTCTCTTACACACCTGCCAGGATGTCTCCTGTATGTGTCTCATACACACCTGTCAGGCTGTCTCCTGTATGTGTCTCTTACACACCTGTCAGGCTGTCTCCTGTATGTGTCTCATACACACCTGTCAGGCTGTCTCCTGTATGTGTCTCTTACACACCTGGCAGGCTGTCTCCTGAATGTGTCTCTTACACACCTGTCAGACTGTCTCCTGTATGTGTCTCACACCTGGCAGGATGTCTCTTGTATGTGTCTCATACACACCTGACAGGCTGTCTCTTGTATGTGTCTCATACACACCTGGTAGGCTGTCTCCTGTATGTGTCTCATACACACCTGGCAGGATGTCTCCTGTATGTGTCTCATACACACCTGGCAGGATGTCTCCTGTATGTGTCTCATACACACCTGACAGGCTGTCTCCTGTATGTGTCTCATACACACCTGGCAGGCTGTCTCCTGTATGTGTCTCATACACACCTGACAGGCTGTCTCTTGTATGTGTCTCATACACACCTGGTAGGCTGTCTCCTGTATGTGTCTCATACACACCTGGCAGGATGTCTCCTGTATGTGTCTCATACACACCTGGCAGGATGTCTCCTGTATGTGTCTCATACACACCTGACAGGCTGTCTCCTGTATGTGTCTCATACACACCTGGCAGGCTGCCTCCTGTATGTGTCTCATAAACACCAGACATGATGTCTCCTGTATGTGTCTCATACACACCTGGCAGGCTGCCTCCTGTATGTGTCTCATATACACCAGACATGATGCCTCCTGTATGTGTCTCATACACACCTGGAAGGCTGCCTCCTGTATGTGTCTCATATACACCAGACATGATGTCTCCTGTATGTGTCTCATACACACCTGACAGGCTGTCTCTTGTATGTGTCTCTTACACACCTGCCAGGATGTCTCCTGTATGTGTCTCATACACACCTGTCAGGCTGTCTCCTGTATGTGTCTCATACACACCTGTCAGGCTGTCTCCTGTATGTGTCTCTTACACACCTGTCAGGCTGTCTCCTGTATGTGTCTCATACACACCTGTCAGGCTGTCTCCTGTATGTGTCTCTTACACACCTGGCAGGCTGTCTCCTGAATGTGTCTCTTACACACCTGTCAGGCTGTCTCCTGTATGTGTCTCACACCTGGCAGGATGTCTCTTGTATGTGTCTCATACACACCTGACAGGCTGTCTCTTGTATGTGTCTCATACACACCTGGTAGGCTGTCTCCTGTATGTGTCTCATACACACCTGGCAGGATGTCTCCTGTATGTGTCTCATATACACCAGACATGATGTCTCCTGTATGTGTCTCATACACACCTGTCAGGCTGTCTCCTGTATGTGTCTCATACACACCTGTCAGGCTGTCTCCTGTATGTGTCTCTTACACACCTGGCAGGCTGTCTCCTGAATGTGTCTCTTACACACCTGTCAGGCTGTCTCCTGTATGTGTCTCACACCTGGCAGGATGTCTCTTGTATGTGTCTCATACACACCTGACAGGCTGTCTCTTGTATGTGTCTCATACACACCTGGCAGGCTGCCTCCTGTATGTGTCTCATACACACCTGTCAGGCTGTCTCCTGTATGTGTCTCATACACACCTGTCAGGCTGTCTCCTGTATGTGTCTCATACACACCTGTCAGGCTGTCTCCTGTATGTGTCTCTTACACACCTGTCAGGCTGTCTCCTGTATGTGTCTCATACACACCTGACAGGCTGTCTCCTGTATGTGTCTCATACACACCTGACAGGCTGTCTCTTGTATGTGTCTCATACACACCTGGCAGGCTGTCTCCTGTATGTGTCTCATACACACCTGGCAGGCTGTCTCCTGTATGTGTCTCATACACACCTGTCAGGCTGTCTCCTGTATGTGTCTCATACACACCTGGCAGATGATGTCTCCTGTATGTGTCTCATACACACCTGGCAGGCTGTCTCCTGTATGTGTCTCATACACACCTGGCAGGCTGTCTCCTGTATGTGTCTCATACACACCTGTCAGGCTGTCTCCTGTATGTGTCTCATACACACCTGGCAGGATGTCTCCTGTATGTGTTTAATACACACCTGGCAGACTGGGTTATGTGTCTAACTTTCATACTTACCTAGGCTGTCTGCATTATTTGTTTCACTCTCATGCAAACCTGCAAGCTGTCTCTTTTACATGCCCTTATGCACTCTTGGCAGATTGTCTCTCTTATCTGTCCTCATGCTCTCCTGGCATGGTGCACTTTCATGTGTCTCATGCAACATATACACCCAGTAGACAGAGTATGCAAACCAGATGTTACATTGTGTCACCATTCACAGCTCACCTGTAACACTGACTCTTACCCATGATAGCTTGTTTTGATATATAAGTGATTATTCATTTCGACAATCCATTGAGTTACATGTTATCACATGGCCCATTCATTGGACGTCTCTTAATTCTGTCTGCATGTTCCCTGTCAAGTTGTTTGTTACTCTTATTGACATACAGTTAAACTCTTCATTTAGACTTTAGTATTATTTCCTGCTCCTTCAATACCCACTCTTTGACCTCATGTTCATTCTTTCTTACTTTGTTTACCAAATCTTCCCCACACTCCTTCTTATGGTTACCTCTTCCATGTAACCATTCCTTCCTTACTCCGATTTCCTCTTCCTAACACTACTTCCTGTGCTATTTTGGTTACCTATTCCTTCCCCGTACTCCTTCCTTACTCCGATTTCCTCTTCCTAACACTACTTCCTGTGCTATTTTGGTTACCTATTCCTTCCCCGTACTCCTTCCTTTCTCCGATTTCCTCTTCCTAACACTACTTCCTGTGCTATTTTGGTAATCTATTCCTTCCCCGTACTCCTTCCTTACTCCGATTTCCTCTTCCTAACACTACTTCCTGTGCTATTTTGGTTACCTATTCCTTCCCCGTACTCCTTCCTTACTCCGATTTCCTCTTCCTAACACTACTTCCTGTGCTATTTTGGTTACCTATTCCTTCCCCGTACTCCTTCCTTACTCCGATTTCCTCTTCCTAACACTACTTCCTGTGCTATTTTGGTTACCTATTCCTTCCCCGTACTCCTTCCTTACTCCGATTCCTCTTCCTAACACTACTTCCTGTGCTATTTTGGTTACCTATTCCTTCCCCGTACTCCTTCCTTACTCCGATTTCCTCTTCCTAACACTACTTCCTGTGCTATTTTGGTTACCTATTCCTTCCCCGTACTCCTTCCTTTCTCCGTTTTCCTTTTCCTAACACTACTTCCTGTGCTATTTTGGTTACCTATTCCTTCCCCGTACTCCTTCCTTACTCCGATTTCCTCTTCCTAACACTACTTCCTGTGCTATTTTGGTTACCTATTCCTTCCCCGTACTCCTTCCTTACTCCGATTTCCTCTTCCTAACACTACTTCCTGTGCTATTTTGGTTACCTATTCCTTCCCCGTACTCCTTCCTTACTCCGATTTCCTCTTCCTAACACTACTTCCTGTGCTATTTTGGTTACCTATTCCTTCCCCGTACTCCTTCCTTACTCCGATTTCCTCTTCCTAACACTACTTCCTGTGCTATTTTGGTTACCTATTCCTTCCCCGTACTCCTTCCTTACTCCGATTTCCTCTTCCAAACACTACTTCCTGTGCTATTTTGGTTACCTATTCCTTCCCCGTACTCCTTCCTTACTCCGATTTCCTCTTCCTAACACTACTTCCTGTGCTATTTTGGTTACCTATTCCTTCCCCGTACTCCTTCCTTACTCCGATTTCCTCTTCCTAACACTACTTCCTGTGCTATTTTGGTTACCTATTCCTTCCCCATACTCCTTCCTTACTCCGATTTCCTAACCAACCAACCTTCCTTCCTTCCTTCCCAGTCATTCCTTATTCTGGTGGTTACTTCTCCCTTACATTCCTTCCTTATGCCATCTACCTCTCCCTTGTATTCCTCCTTAGTTCAGTTTACTCCTTTGGCTCAGCCTGGTTGACATCGTCTCATTGCTTACACAATTTAATCACCCCCTACTCCTCAAACTCTCCTCAAACTGATTAGTTCACCTTCACATTGTGGTTAAGCTTGGTTGCTCTTCCCAGTTCCTGCTCAGGTTCCTTCTCTCATTCTCTGTCTTTACACTGATTACTTCTCCCACACAATATGCGGCCTCTTTAGTTCCATTTGGCCTGGTTACCCCTCTCTCACTCTTTCCTCAGACTGGGCACTAGCCTTCACATTTGCTCTTTACACAGATTACTTCTCCATTGCACTCTTTGTGTTTCTTTATTACGTTTCCCACACAATCCAGAATGGTCATGCATCCCCTTATCAGACTCCCTATCTCTTCAAAGGCCCCGAAGTCTTGGTATCACTTCTCTCTCAGTTACAAATTGCCTCAATCTAATTACCAACCCTTAAACCCTTCCTTTGTCTGGAGACAATGGTTTATTCTCTTTCATTCTCCGGAAACCATTCCAGAAAACCACTCCAGAAAGGAGAGAGGCTAAGCTGTTCTTGTAATGAACGGGAAATGGTAAGCTTAGAATAAGTCGTAATAAGGCCAAGATCAAGACAGGAGAGCTCACAAAAGCAATAGACAAGCGAAGGTCAAAGAAGAGAGAGATCAGAATAACCAGTAGACGAGTCAAGGTCAAGGAGCGGGAGAAATCAGAGGCGTCAAAAACAAAGCCAAGGTCAAGCACAAGGAAAGCAGGACAGTGACACACTGAAGAGAAATGAAAACCACAAAAGGGCAGGGAACAAAAGAAGAGGAAGGACATATAAACCTTGAGATATCTTCATATTAGCCAGAGAAAAGAGGATGGTTGGAACGCCGCATCACTGGACAGGAAGTTGGCAGAACATCCATGTGTTGACACTGCCGAAGTATAGCTATGTTGCACCACTATCACATTGCTAGAATGGAGCATTGGTGCTGGTTCTCTGTGATTGAGGCAACACAGGAGCAACCTGTCTGACCGAAGGATGGGAGAACTGACTGGAAGACATGAGCCTCTCCTTTGATTCCCTGAAGAAACACCAGATGACACGACAATGCACTCCCACTACATTTGTTTTCTCTTACAACTTACAACCTGCTCTAATTTTGGGTACCTCTCCATTATGGTCTCCTTTTGTTCTACCCTGGCTTTCTTTTTCTCATTAACTGGTTCGGTTTGGAGACCCTTTGTCCATGACCTCTGTTCTTCATCTTTCTTCCTCTCTATCACACTCAGTCTGAGGAGAGCTGCCTCCTTTGTGGCTTTCAAGTTCTCCTGCCGTTTTATGCCCCGTCTGGTACCAATCACCGAGTCCTTAATGGCCTTCAGGAAGACCTTGCATGTCCTCAAACCCTCACCACCCCATCTTTGTATCTGGAGGTCCAACTGACCTCGGTTTGTCTCAGAATTTTGTCATTAAAAGTTCACAGAAGAGGGATTACGCGAGGCTGTGTCCTGAACGTTGGGATTGGGTTTCCAGCCATTTATTCCTAGTTATAAATAGCTGTACATTATTGATACTGTGTTCTGTTACCGCACTATATTCTGCCTCATATAACTCCAGAGTTTTATTATCAATCTGCTTTGTCATGTGCCTCCTTTTTCCATTAAAGAGATATATACTAGCCGCATACAGGAGAAGGAGTAAATAACCCCAGTTTTGTACAAAAGTATAAAAATGTACATAAAAAATGTTTATATTCTTTCTGTATAAATCTCTGCTCTTTCAGCCAGTTTCTCTCTCTCTTTTTTTTTCTTACAGACAAGCCTGTAAAATATCCGAGTCATGTGGCCCGTGGATACACTGCATGCGACATATACATATATATTAATACTTAAAACTAAAACACACACACGCGCGCACACACACACGCGCACACACGTATTCCCCTCTTTTCTTTGTCTGTTTACCTGTTTATCAGTCTTTTTATTTAAAAGTCTATGGGCCCTATTACATTCCTCGCGCATTTGGTTTTGCGTGCGCAAATTTGCATTTGCGCGAGGGGCAGAACCCTTTGCGCTGAACGTCGTATTACAACATTTACGCAAACGATGAGCGTTACCGTTTAAAGCGGATGGACCTGCGCGAGTGGGATGAACTGTGCGCGTCCTGTACTTAACATTGTGAACGCAAATTCGTTTGTGCGCTGGTACGCGGATGTTATTTCAATCGATGCGCATCTTTTTACGAACGACGTTTGCGCGCATAATTTTAACGTCTTTGAAAAGCTGGTGGTAACTGCAAATCGGAACGTTCTGGCCAAAACGAAAAACACCAGCACGAAAAAAAAATACAGCACAGTATAGTTACACATTCTACACATACCCAAACAATAAAATGGAGAGGTTGTGCGTGTTTTTTTTATTGCTGCAGCATATATACTCAGATTTACTTTGACAGCCGCAAAAACTTAAGTGAGTCGATTAAGGTAAATTGATGTCAATTAAGGTTCTTCATGCTGATTGGCTGAATCCCGCGAAAAAACAGTCCACACACTGATTTACGTGTGCTACGTTACTGCGCGTGTATTACTCTTCTTTTTGCGCGTCATTTTTGCGAACGTTATTATTTGACCGATGAGAAAATGCGTTCGTATCGTAATACCACGTTAATTTTCGCGCGATAACGCTGGACGGATGTGCGCAAATTTCTGTATATCTATCTGTATCTGTATATATCTATATCTGTATATGTCAATTTACAGTATCTATCTGTATCTAACTAACGGTATATATCTATTTGTATCTGTATATATCTATATATGTATATCTATCTACAATATATGTATATATCTATATATCTATCTAATATATATATCTATCTGTATATCTATCTGTATCTGTATATCTATCTATTTGTATCTGTATACTGTATATCTATCTATTCCATATCTACAGTATCTATCTATATATTCCATATCTACAGTATCTATCTGTATCTATCTATAGCTATTTATCTGTCTCCTATCTATCTATCCATATCTACAGTATCTATCTATCATCTATCCATCCATCTATTCCATATCTACAGTATCTATCTTTCTGTCATCTATCTGTCATCTGTCAACTATCCGTCATCTATCTCTTTATTCAGATCTATCTACAGTATCTACAGTATCTATTCCATATCTACAGTATCTATCCCATATCTACAGTATCTATCTATTCCATATCTACAGTATCTATTTATTCGTCTTTTTCATATGTACAGTATCTATCTATTCCATATCTACAGTATCTATCTGTATCTATCTATCCCATATCTACAGTATCTATCTATTCCATATCTACAGTATCTATTTATTCGTCTTTTTCATATGTACAGTATCTATCTATTCCATATCTACAGTATATATTTATTCGTCTTTTTCATATGTACAGTATCTATCTATCCCATATCTACAGTATCTATCTATTCCATATCTACAGTATATATTTATTCGTCTTTTTCATATGTACAGTATCTATCTATTCCATATCTACAGTATATATTTATTCGTCTTTTTCATATGTACAGCATCTATCTATCCCTATATAGCCATACTTGAGGACCTTGGTTAGGAATCTCTGTCCTAATGTGTTACTCAAGCCTGGAAAATTCTACATGGATCTATCGGAAGCTCCGAAAGTTGTTATGGATTCATTTTGTTCTCTCTCAGAACTTCATGCCTCACTCTATGAATACATCCGATGCTCTATGAACTCTCCGTGGTGCTGAATCCATTTCTTCCTTGTCTCATAAAGGTCCACTGGGTGCTCTCCAAGGTGCTGAAACCATTTAGTGCTGAAATGACTAATGCTAATATATCAGAACATGTACTCCTCGGTGCTAACACCATTCAGCTAAGGTGAGGCAATCACTCTCCACCACTCTAGATTCTTCTTTTACCCGTGACGTTCTTTCAGCCCTTGTTCTATAACCTCTACCAATCCATTGTGTGATCTCCAAGGGGCCTGAACCAATCCATAGCCTAATAATAATGACTCTGACAAAATTCCCAGGTGCAACAACAATTCAATACTGTAAAACACCAAAGCGAAGCTCCATAATGTGCTGGCGGAAGCACAGAAACCTTTCAATACATTGTTATTATGTAAATGAAGCTACTTGATTAAAAGCCGAGCGGACGGAATGTGCTTGCAGATTTGCATCGCTGGACGTGTGACAAAACAACGTTATTTACAAAGTGCAGTAGAGTTTGTCAGTTGGAAACTTTTGTATGAATACAGTTTTCACCGACCAATCGGTGCTTCCGCTGACCACAGATATCACTAGGCGCTGCATTACGGATTGAATGGACAGGTGGGGTCACAAGCCTTGGGGCTCTTCTCCATGTTGAGTCATGGCAACTACAACCTGCAAGGTCGCTCTCAGTTATTATCTCTGGTATCACCAGGTAACAGAGTCTCTGCAGGAGCCTTTCCATGGAGTTTCTGCACTTTTATATATTGTGGTTTTCGCCTGAGACACAATAAGCAGGACTAATGCGGGAAATAACATCATTAAAAAAAATAATGGTAACATTTAAATGAAAGGGAAAATATTGACAAAAGAAGGAGATGTGAGTTTAAAATGTTGATATTTAATTGACGTCAATCTCTCATAGACAAACTGTCACTGCTTTTGAGCTCTATGTAGATTAAACATCTTCAAATAAATCCCTGAGACCTGCCTCAGGATAGATAGATATGGATAGATAGATAGATATGGATAGATAGATAGATAGATATGGATAGATAGATAGATAGATATGGATAGATAGATAGATATGGATAGATAGATATGGATAGATAGATATGGATAGATATTGATAGATACATGGATAGATGGATGGATGGATAGATAGATAGATATGGATAGATAGATCAGTGGTGTATTTAGGTTTTGTGCTGCCCTAGGACTGACTAAACTCGTGCACCCCCTAATTTAAATTTGACACACCCCTTCCTGTCAATGGCACACCTCTTCCTGGTTAATCCCCACCCTTCCTCTTTAAGCTCCACCTTTTCCTCTCTTTATATTAAAAGTGGATACCAAGTGCCTACTTGTATATTTTGTATACCATTTCAAATGTATCTATTGAGATAAATAAAATTATGAAATGTTTAAATTCAAGCATTTTTACAAAGAACAGCCACGCATGTCAAGTATACTGGATCACAGCCGCTCTAATTGGTTGAACAATAAAATCCACAGACACGTGCACTGCATATGAGCGTATCACAGAGCTGCACAGCATAAAACCCACAGAAATGTGCAGTGTATGAGCTTATCACAGAACTGCACAGCAATAAAACTCACAGTAATGTGCAGTGTGTATGAGCGTATCCCAGAGCTCCAGGGCAAAAAAACTCACAGTAATATGCAGTGTGTATCACAGAATTCACAGCAATAAAACTACCAGCAATGCAATGTGCAGTGAGTATGAGTGTATCAGAATCCACAGCAATAAAACTCCCAGCAATGCAATGTGCAGTGAGTATGAGTGTATCAGAATCCACAGCAATAAAACTCCCAGCAATGCAATGTGCGGTGTGTATGAATGTGCATCAGAATCCACTGCAATAGAACTCCCAGCAATGCAATGTGTGGTGTGTGTCAGCGTATCAGAATTCACAGCAATAAAACTCACAGCAATGCAATGTGTGGTGTGTGTCAGCGTATCAGAATCCACAGCAATAAAACTCCCAGCAATGCAATGTGCGGTGTGTATGAGTGCATTAGAATCCACTGCAATAAAACTCCCAGCAAACCGAATAAATATGAGCACCCAGCAATTATTTATTCTATATTTACCGGCCTCCGTCCGCGGTAGGGCAGTGTACAGAGTCAGCAGGGACTGTGTACGGATTCAGCAGAAGGCCCCTCCACACCACATTAGGATTGCGGCTGTGCCTGTGCGTGGAGCCATCTTGTCAGCAGTGGGGTGCCACTTCCAGAGGGTGCACCGTGGCTTTGATTCCCTTCCCAGTGGGTATTCAGTCCAGAATAGAGTGAGAGTCCGAGTTAACGAAAGGGCGGGCAGCTGCGTGCGTGTCACGTGGTTCAGCCAGTCAGGTGGTACTGAGACTCCGTACCACCTGACTGGCCAGACCGCGTGACCTGCACGCACGCAGCCTCACCAGGAGCCAGGCAGCTCAATGACAAATTTCTATCACTGCAGTGCTGGTTAAGTAAAGGTCCACTTTAAACAGTAGTAAGCAGACAGGGCTTCATATTCTGCTGATATCCCCCCCTTTAACTGCCGTTTACTGTCATCTTCTCTCTCTGCACACAAATCATATCCCCCTCCCCTCTCCTAGAGCTGCTGTGGGGCAGGGGAGGAGCTATGGAGGGAGGAGAAGGGGATTTTTATTCTATTAGATTTTATTCTGTATGCAAACGCCCTGCTCCGCTGCTCGTTGTTTGACAACACAGCTCACAGCTGACACAGTGACAGTGGCACCTCCTAGTACCCCCTAATGACACCCCAATAATCACTGGTACCTGGGGCGGCCCGCCCCCCGCCACTCCCCTAAGTACACCACTGCTCTGTGATATGCTCACACACAAGTTTGGCGAACTGCCAGAAAGTACGGTGCTGTTTAAAGGCAGTGCAAATCCCCATAGAGAAGTAATGGTTAATCTATGCAATATCTAATAAACCATTTATTATTTTAATCTGCAGTAAAAAGTCTTTATTGCTTTTTTTTTTAGAACCTTTTAGTAATTTTTCTGATTTGTTTTTTGCAAAATTCCCCCTCCCCTTTTTTTTAATAGCGGTTTTTCTTTTTTCTGTAACAGAACTTTTCATTATCAATCATAGGATCTTATATGTAAATTCCAGACATTTTCGTTCAGTAGTTCTTTTGAAAATAGCAGGCTACGGGTTTGCGGTGTCAGCATTCAGCGGCCGACTCCATGCACTTTGGGGACCCTGCGGTGAATGGTGAATTCACTGCAGGGTGGGGAAATTTTTTCCCCGAAGTGCAGGGTACTACAGAACACCAAAATTTTGGCGTCATTTCGGTGCTCTGTGAGTAACCCATTTAGTGGTGAGGTTTTTTGCTGCCCCCTGGAAAGTGAAAGCCTAGGCCTTGCCTACCCAGGACATACTTGAAAATTAGTGAAATCTCAATGTATCCTTCCTGGTAAAATACTTTGCAAAAGTAAAAAAAAAAATATATATATTTTTTTAGGGGTGGGGCCACCCAGTGCGGGCTGCTGCCCCTTGGAAAGTGCCGCCCTAGGCCTAGGCCTTGTTGGCCTAGGCCAAAATACACCACTGAGATAGATAGATATATAGATGGATAGATATTGATAGATAGATATTGATGGATAGATATTGATAGATATGGATAGGTAGATATGGATAGGTAGATATGGATAGGTAGATAGATAGATAGATAGATAGATAGATAGATAGATAGATAGATAGATAGATAGATAGATAGATAGATAGATAGATAGATAGATAGATAGATAGATAGATAGATAGATAGAGCTGGATATATACAGTTGTGTTCAAAATTATTCAACCCCCACTGAAATTGAGTGTTTTGGCCAGTTTGACATTGATTTTGATCATTCAGTCATCTTGCTTACAATTAAATCAAAGAGGCACGTGTAGGTCAGACAAATATAACATAACATTTATAATGAAATAACCACAAATGTCTTTTCTGTGCTCACATCATTATCAGTTTTATTCAACCCCCAAGTGACATTCAATCTTAGTACAACATCCTTTTACAGTTATAACAGCTTTTAAACGTGAAGCATAGCTTGACACAAGTGTCTTGCAGCGATCTACGGGTATCTTCGCCCATTCGTCATGGGCAAAAGCCTCCAGTTCAGTCACATTCTTAGGCTTGCGCACTGCAACTGCTTTCTTTAAGTCCCACCAGAGGTTCTCAATCGGATTTAAGTCAGGTGACTGCGATGGCCACTCCAAAATGTTCCAGCCTTTAATCTGCAACCATGCTCTAGTGGACTTGGAGGTATGCTTGGGATCATTGACCTGTTGAAAGGTCCAACGTCTCCCAAGCCTCAGGTTTGTGATGGACTGCATCACATTGTCATCCAATATCTCCTGGTACTGAAGAGAATTCATGGTACCTTGCACACGCTGAAGCTTCCCTGTACCTGCAGAAGCAAAACAGCCCCAAAGCATGATTGACCCCCCGCCATGCTTCACAGTAGGCAAGGTGTTCTTTTCTTCATAGGCCTTGTTCTTCCTCCTCCAAACATAGCGTTGATCCATGGGCCCAAACAGTTCTAATTTTGTTTCATCAGTCCACAGAACACTATCCCAAAACTTCTGTGGTTTGTCCACATGACTTTTGGCATACTGCAGTTGACTCTTATTCTTTGGAGACAGCAAGGGGGTGCGCCTGGGAGTTCTGGCATGGAGGTCTTCATTACGCAGTGTGCGCCGTATTGTCTGAGCTGAAACTTCAGTACCCACATCTGACAAATCTTTTCTCAGTTCCTCAGCAGTCACACGGGGACTTTTCTCCACTCTACGCTTCAGGTAGCGCACAGCAGTCGAAGTCAGCATCTTCTTTCTGCCACGACCAGGTAGCGTTTCAACAGTGCCCTTTGCCTTGAATTTGCGAATGATGCTTCCTATGGTCTCTCTTGGTATGTTTAACATCTTTGCAATCTTCTTATAGCCATTGCCCTTCCTGTGAAGAGTAATCACCTCTTCTCTTGTCTTCCTGGACCATTCTCTTGACTTCACCATGTTTGTAACCACACCAGTAAATGTCTAGAAGGAGCTGAGTATCACAGTCATTTTAAAGCTGCCTAATTGGTGCTTATTATGCTTTATTGCTGCTCCGTGACATCCACAGGTGTTTTCAATACCTGATTGAAAACACTTGAATGAACCTCTGTTCTTCAGAGTGGTAGTCTTTAAGGGGTTGAATAATTGTGTCAATGAAGAATTCACAAAGGAAACATTTACTACTGTATTACAAAACCAATTGATGTCATTTTAGTTGCATATGGTTCTTTAAAAAGTCCTTGTAGGATTTCATTCTGAATACAATTACAAATGTACACTAAATTCCCTAAAACCCTTTACAGCATTGGGGGTTGAATAATTTTGAACACAACTGTAGATATGGTAACAGGAGAGATGTACATGGTAACTGGGTAATTATTAGTAACCACTAGAACCAATCATGAAGCAAAAATCGATTGGATGGTGTTCTTCATGTCACAATGTCCTGTGTCTTGCCGCTCTGATTTCTATTCTATGTCTTCTGTGTAATCATATTCTGTAAAAATACAATATTCAAAAATATTATTAAATATAAAAAATGTATTAGAATATTAAGTCTTAAAATAAACGTTGAAAATAAAATACAATAATAAATCTCATATGTTGAATTGCAGCTGTTCTTCTCCTGTAATATTCATTTCATGTTCTGTAAAATCATGTAACTCTTGGATACAAATAAATAAAGTTTGTTGTATTAGATAATCGAAATATCTATCCTCAGGATGCCGGGAAAGAACAATCTCAATCCGTACACCTTGGCAAATTCCTTCTTATTATCCCATACAGATCACTCCTATGTGTTGCCAGGGCTGAGCGTCTCCCAGAAAACACACACAAACAGCTTTTTTTGCATCTTATCGAGCACAGGGTGATTTTGTATATTATTTATTGCGGTCTCTCGATTGATGTTATTTTTTTTTCCCAATGATATTTCCACCTTTATGCTGAATATATTTAAGCGTCGGCAGAGAGAGCGTGAGCGTTAAAATAAAATCCGCTGCGAGCCGTGCGCGCTTTAACCACGTTTTCCCTTTTGACCATTTGTAACGCGGTGCCGCTGGGAAAGCATCGCTCGTCTGCCGAGAATAATTTGCTACTCATTTAAATAGTTCTGTTCTCATTAAAAGCAAAGAGTTAATTAGATATTGAAGCCGAGTGCAATCTCCATGTGTATTAAAACTGTTGAAAGCAGCGTGGATCCAAAATCCTGAGGGGAAAACCGACGAATGCGGGTTTAAAGAAAAATAAAAAGAACTCTTTCTAAATGTTTCTCTTTAAAGTTTTCTCAATATGTTTAATGATGAAACAGTATCTGGCGTCGGGACAGGAATAATAAATACAGCAATGGTTGCAGAATACGCACACATAGGCTGGTGCCTCTTCACCATCGGTTCCTCTTTCATTTGGTTTGCCTCAAGGCTTTGTTTTGAGTCCCTTACTGTTCTCGATCTATACCGCCTCCCTCTGCAACCTCATCTCTTCCTATGGATTCCAATATTACCTCTATGCTAACGACACCTAAATCTACCTTTCCTCGCCCGATCTCTCTCCTCCCGTGCTGGACCGTATTACTGCCGGCCTATTGGCTGTCTCCGACTGGATGACTTCCCGTTTCCTAAAGCTCAACCTCTCGAAAACTGAACTTCTCGTCTTCCCTCCCTCTAAAACTAGCATTCCTGTGCCGATTTCCCTTCAGGTGAATGGTGCCACCATTACTTCTACCTCTCAGGCTCGTTGCTTCAAGGTCCTCTTCGACTCTGATCTCTCCTTCACTCCTCACATACAGTCACTAATCAAATCCTGTTACTTCCATTTAAGAAACATTGCACACGTCCGTCCCTTTCTTAATCGATACTCTGCTAAAATGCTCATCCAATCTCTTATTATCTCCCACCTTGACTACTGTAACCTCATTCTCTCTGGCCTTAGGAGATCCCAGATTCTCCCTCTGCAGTCTGATATGAATGCCTGTGCCAGACTCCTCCACCTAACATCCTGCACCTCTCACACCTCCCCTCCCGCACCTCTCACACCTCCCATCCGGCACCTCTCACACCTCCCCTCCGGCACCTCTCACACCTCCCATCCGGCACCTCTCACACCTCCCATCCGGCACCTCTCACACCTCCCCTCCGGCACCTCTCACACCTCACCCCTCTGGCACCTCTCACACCTCACCCCTCTGTCAATCTCTACACTGGCTCCCGGTTTCCTTTAGAATCAAATTCAAGATACTGGTGATCACATACAAAGCTGCATAAACGCGCCGCTGCCTACATCTCCTCCCTTATTAACAGGTACATCCCATCCCGACCACTTCGCTCGGCCAATGATCTGATGCTATCAGTTCCTCGTACCCGCACCCCCAACTCTCACCTTCAGGACTTCTCCCGAGCTGCCCCCTTTCTATGGAACTCCCTCCCCCGCAACATCAGACTCTCCTCGTCTCTCCAGTCCTTCAAGAAGTCTCTGAAAATGCATTACTTTAGAGAAGCCTATCGGCTCACTCCATGATCCCTCACTGTCATTCCATCTTCCCATTCAGCCCAAACGCACTCACATACTCTGCTATCTACCCTCACCTAGCGTGTCACCCCTCTCCTCTTAGATTGTAAGCTCTCTTGCAGGGTCCTCTCTCCTACTGTTCTGTGTGCTTAACTTGTGTGTATATTTGTTATTCTGTCTCACCCATTGTACTGTGCTATAGAACTTGTTGGCAATTATAAATACTTGTAACTGTAACATAAACACACATATGCACATACACACACACACAGGGTTATCCAAAGAGATTCGAAAAGTCACCGCACGTTCGGTGACTTTTCGTTCTCTTCAATTCGGTTCCTTTTGCCGATTGCATTTCGGTGACCCTGCGGTGTATTCAGCAAACAGCACAGGGTCCCCGAATTGCAGGGAAAAGCTGCCGAAAACCTGACGAAAACTAACCGATGCATGCTGAAAACAAGCAAAAACATCTGGATTAACCTTCGAAAAAGCCGAACAGGAGCCGAACAGGAGCCGAATCACACAGAGCCGAAGCAGCTGTGACGTAGAGGAGGCAGTGAATAAATTAGCAAAACCATTTGTATGAATCTGGGAAAAAGAAACGCTGTTTGCAAAGAAACTACTGAGCGAAAATGTCTGAAATTTTCACAGGAGGTCCAGGGAATGATCATAAAGAGGGCTGTTACAAAATAAATAAGTAAACTGAAAAAAAATTAAAAAAAAAATCGGACTTTTTAAAAAAAAAAAAAAAAATCAGAAAAATGCTTAAAGTATCCTAAAAAATCTATAAATAAAGAGACTTTTTGCTGCAGAATTTTATAATGAACGGTTTATTAGATATTGAATTAAAACGGGAATATTTTTAACATTGAAGTCTATGGGATTCTCCTGAATAAATTGCCGAATGAAACCACCGAATGGCAGGACATTAGGGGAACCTTTCACTGCTGGTTTGTGTTCTCTGAATAGCCGAAGCATTGCTTCCTCTATGGGGATTTCACTGCCCTCGAACAGGCACCGAACAGGCACCGTATGTTCAGGCAATTCGCCAGGATTTGGCGAATTGCCTGCTCTCTGGATAGCCGAATGGACAGGAAAGGTAACCGAACGCTGATTTTCAGAATTCGGTTACCTTTCTCAAGCAATTCGGATCTCTTTGGATAACCCTGATATTCAAACACACACACACACATTACACACGTATAAAACACACATTCACACAAACACACAAACACACACATTCATACACATTCATACACATACACACACACACATATTCACACACTCACAACATACACACATATTCACACAAACACACACACACATATATACACACGCACACATATGCACACACATATAAAACACACATTCACACATATTCACACACACATATACACATACACAACATATACACACAAACACACCACACATAATGCACAAACATATATACACACATATTCAAACACACACACATATAAAACACACACATTCACACAAACACACATATTCTCACACATATACACACACATATACAAACACACACATATTCTCTCTCACACACACACACAACATACACACACCATATTCACACAAATACACACACATATACACACATAAAAACACATTCACACACACGTACACACATATACACACATATTCACACACACACACACATATATACACACACACAAACACATATTCACACACACACAACTATACACACAACATACACACATATTCACACACACACATATTTTCACAGACACACATATATACACGCACACATATACATACACATATACACACACGCACACATATACATACACATATACACACACGCACACATATACATACACATATACACACACACATATCAGCAACATTTCCTTCTGCAAGCGAGCTATTATCTGCAATCGACACATTTTCCTACTACTTTACTACACACTCTCCCTGCTTGAAACAGGACGCTCTCCTCATCCTCCGGACCACACGTACGTACAAACTTGCGCAGAAAAGCTTCAGGTTTCAGGAGTCCCTGAGCAGAAGTGGAGGAGCAGCGCGCAAGAAGGGAAGAAAGGCGAGTAAAATCACTTAAAAATATAATACAAAATAATCAGACAAATTCTGTCAGCGGGACCTGCCCCAACATTTAAGGGCAAAAAAAGGAACTCTGTTTTGTAATAGAATATCCATTAAATATGTATGTATTTATTATTTTTAGGCTGTCGACGTTCATCCTTCGTCCTTTTGCAGAAGGACGTTCAGCAAAAAAAATAAAAAATGCAGCAAACGAACAGAAAATACATCTCCATGAAAAAACAAACCAAATAAAAACATCCCATTTTTACAGGAAATGTTTATTTTCCTTTCTCTCTTATTTGCCGCGGCTTTTTATGTCTGCAGCATTTATTTAATTTCTTTTAGGTTCACTCCCATCTATTTTCCTGAATTGAAACACACACTAGGCTTGTGCACCGATTTTTTTTTCGGTTTGATTCGGTTCGGCTCGTTCGGATGTTTAAACTTTTCGATTCGGCTCATTTCGACCGATGTCTGTTTCGATTCGGTTCGGTTCGACTCGTTTTTCGTGTACATTTTTTTTTTCGGAATATCGACCATTTCGTATTTTCGGGTAACTTTGCTCGTTTTTTGTATCAACTTTGAGATTTTGGAAATTTTCGTTTTTTTCGGAACGTCTGTTCTCCTCGTTTCAAAGGGTCTAACTCTATTCGTTTTGACGGAAACTGCTATGGTTTACTTTTTTTATACTTTATATATTTTTTTATAATAAATTTTTGGTTTGTTTTTCCATTTCACAACTTTATTTAATCATATTAAAATGTTATGAAAGCCAAGGAACAAAAAAAATGAACAAAACGATTTAAAAAAACGCTAAACTGACCCGAATGGTCTGACTTTAAAAATAAAAACCAGAACAAAAGGTTTTAAAACAGAAAAATAGTTGATCAAAAATACGCATTTACAAATACAAAATTTACAGAATCAGCGATATAACCGATAATAGTTAAATATACGATTTCCAGAATTACCGAAATGGAACCGAAATCACGAATGGAACCGAAATCATGAATAGAGCGAAAATAAATTTCGATTTGACACATTTCAAGTCCATTCGAAAATTCCGAAAATATTTCGTTTCGGCTCGGAAAACTTTTCGGATCTGCCATTTTCGGATCTAAAATTTTTTGGAAAAATCGGCCGCATCCGAAAACACGAATCGGGAAATTTCGTGAAAATTCCGAAATCCGAAACGCACATCCCTAACACACACGGACGGGCACGTCGCTGATGAATGCCGCATCAGACCTGACAGCAATGATTATGCAGGTGGAGGACAAAACAAGACCCATGTGGATGAGCAAATCCAGGGCTGAGTGTCCGTAGGTTTAATGCGGCCAGAACCATTGCCAGCAGAGTAATAATACATACAGGGTAATTCAAAGAGAATCGAAAAGTCACCACACGTTCGGTGACTTTTCGTTCTCTTCAATTCGGTTCGATTCGGCGATCCCATTTCGGTGACCCTGCGGTGTATTCAGCAAGCACCACAGGGTCCCCGAATTGCAGGGAAAGGTCGCCGCAAACCCGCCGAAAACTAACTGCAAAATCCAGCGAACGCACACCGAAAACCCGCAAAAACATCTAAATTAACCCGCCGAAAACGCCGGAAAAACCCGAGCAGGATCAGCCGCCGGATAAAGCCGACACCGCAGACGAAGGCAGAGAATAAATTAAGAAGACAGTTTGCTTGAATGTTTGAAAAGTGAAACGCTGTTTGCAAAGAAACTACTGAACGAAAATGTCTGAAATTTACATATAAAATCCAATGAATGATAATAAAAAGGGCTGATACAGAAAAAATAAGTAAAGTTAAAAAAAAAATACAAAAAATAATGGGAATTTCTTTTAAAAAAAAAAAATCCTGAAAAATGCTTAAAATATCCTAAAAAATCTATAAAGAGACTCTTTACTGCAGAATATTATAATGAACGGTTTATTAGATATTGAATTAAAACCGGAATATTTTTAACATTGAAGCCTATGGGATTCGCCTGAATAAATCTGTCAGCTCAGAGTTGTGTCTATAAATGCTCGCAGTTTAGTCAATAAAATCAATGAACTGGAGGCAATGATGGCAGCTGAAAAAGTAGATTTAGTGGCGGTTACTGAGACATGGTTCAGTGAGAAAAATAACTGGGACATAACAATACCGGGGTACTCTTTATATAGAAAAGACAGAGAAGGTAGGAAAGGAGGAGGAGTGGCCCTGTATGTGAAAAACAACATAAAAACGAACCAAATAAAAGTGAGCGAGGTGAACATAGAGTCAGATTGGGTTCCGCTAACATTTGGCAATCATACAGTAGCTCGTGTA
>RXON01003102.1:0-24186 GCA_009667805.1 Leptobrachium leishanense
GGCTTCTCTCAGGAACCAGGGCCACACCTTGGCGCGTGCCTGGTGGTACCGCCACCGTAACAAATACATCCTCTTGAAAAGAGGTCTATTGTTAGAACTTTTTAATACTGTGTTAAAAAAAAAAAGGAAATCCGGCAACTTTATCTGTACGTCCAGCAACCTTTTAACCAGTTTGCTGCGGCGGACGCGCACAGCGTGTCCAGCCGCGTGACTGAGCACTTGGCTGCGGAGGACGTGCTGAGGGCATCCGCCGCTGCGACACTGCAGGTGCAGTTTTTCCTCTGTAGCATCCCCGTTTTTGCATGAGGAATGTAATGGAGCCCTAATTCCAAGCATGAAACTTGTACTACAAACTGTACTAATAGTATGAAGACACAAGACCTTTTGTGATACACTTTGCAATCCAAACTCTGATTAACACTTTGCGCTCCCCATGTTAAGAATAGGGAGAGCAAAGTACAGTAACCTCATGCTGAAAAGCGCAAGGTACAAAACACTATCGGGTTTTTTAACCCATTAGCGTTTGGATTGTAATATGCGGTGGATACCAGGGCTAACGTTAGCACCAAGATTGTAATGTAGCCCTTGATCAAGGTATGCTTGTCAAGCAGCAAATTAGCGTACTTCGCCACATTTGACACAGTCTAACCCCCAAAATAGGTTGCAGGTAATAGGAAAGTTATGATCAGAAAGAGATCATGAAAAGTTGCTATTCTATCTTTATGTATGAAAATAACCAAACAAAGCAAGTATGGTAACAAAGGACCATTACAAGTTTGTTTTGTCTCAATGCGTTGAGTCTAATGTTGAAGCAGGTCTGTGAAAATCTGGGAGTGAGTTATGTGGGTTTTTACCTATTGATTATACATTTTAAAGTATAATTCACATTACAATTGAGTACTGCTTACTAAGTATGCAAAATATGTGTGCAATGTTTTGAAATGTTTCTTTGCCTGTGTTATTTCGATTTCTCAAAAAAGAGACGTTAGAACATATATTCCATATGGCTGCTGTATAAACAATCTTTAAATGATCAACCTATTATATTTCCTATACTTTATTTTACCACGGATTAATCAAGCAATTAATCAGATAACGTTAGCTGCAGCTAATTGGAAACAAACTATCCATTTTTATTGAGTTTCTGAAATGGGGAACAGTACAAATATAGACTAGGTTTTAAATTAATAGCCTATTATTACATTCCATTAATCCATTTGTAGCCTAATGTATATGTCTAGGATGTTCTTCATTACAGAAGATCTAAGTTTTCATTTATTCTGCTGCTTGTGTTTTTTCAGCTAAACCAATAACCAGAAATCTCTGTTGTGAAATATTGTGAAACACGTATTTACATTGTGCTGAATTGGAATCAGCACACACAGTTTTAAAGGATAAATGGCTAGTTAACAAACCACATTGAGGACAAATCAGCTAAGGATTCCTGCGTAGCAACAACCGATAATAACATTTTGATACAACAAATGATGTTTCCCTGCAGGTGTGACCAAGCTGTGATATCAGCCAACGACTGAGGGACCCAAACAGTTAGGGCTCTATTACATTCTCCGCACAAATTCGTATGTGCAGCGCAATTTCTTTTGCGCGCAGCATTAAACCTTAATGCGTGTAAATTAACGCAGGTATTACGATCCGAGTGCATTTTTTCATCCGTCAAAAAATAGCGCACATAAAAAAATGTGCAAAAACACGGGCGCATTAACGTTGCACGCAGAAATTGGTGGGCAATCTGATTTAAGAACCACAATTGTCTCCCGTTCATTTTTTGCATCTGTCAAAATCAATCTGTGTATAATTGCTGCAGCAATAATAAAAACATGCACAACCTCTCTATTTTATTGTTTGGGTATGTGTAACTATACTGTGCTGTATTTATTTATTTTTTGTGCTGGTGTATTTCGTTTCGGCCAGAACGTTCAGATTTGTAGTTACCACCAGCTTTTCAAAGACGTTAAAATTACTCCATCAGCCGCCTCCATGGACTGCGGGTAATTGGTGTCACGTCTCGGCCTTGCCCCCTGGTGGTGAAGGGTCTTCATGTTTGTTTTTCCCCTATGGT
The DNA here is from genome assembly GCA_009667805.1 of Leptobrachium leishanense. Lineage (NCBI taxonomy): Eukaryota > Metazoa > Chordata > Amphibia > Anura > Megophryidae > Leptobrachium > Leptobrachium leishanense. The sequence continues at coordinate 2,081 of RXON01003102.1, forward strand.
GTGTCTGGCTGTGCTGTTTAGGGCTGATCTGGGGTTCTGTTGTGATCTCCTGGTCTGGGGTCACATGGCCCAATCACACAGACCCACTCCCTATATATTCCCAGCAGCACAGAGCCTCATTGACTGTTTGTGGAGTTTGATGGTGGTTCTGTCTGGTTCGTGTTTCCTGAGTTGCTGCAAAGCATTCCTGTTCAAGTGTTTTCTGGTTCTGACCTCGGCTTTATTTTTGACTATCCCTTCTACTCCCCCCTGGTACCGTATATTTCTGATCTGTTGCCAACCTCTGCCTGATTGACGATTCTTGTATGTTTCATGTTTTATGTACCTTGTCTGTCTTAGTTTAGTATTATATTCAGAGGCCGCTTATAAGGATCTCTTTTAGTATAGTCTGTCTGTTTTGTTTACTGTCCTGCAGCCTGCACCCTTCACGGATTGTCAAGTGTTTCTTTGTGTTTCTGAGTGTCCTAAGTTGTCTGTCGGTCTTGTAGCCTTCGGAGCTTAGTGGCAATTCTGTTCTGTTTTTTGGTGCTCCTTGGTTTTGGAGAAATCCGTCTGTCCTTGTGTCCAGTCAGTTACTCACCTGCCTTAAGGGCTTCATCTCATGTTCCAAGCCACCACGATGGCCCAAGCAGGGGCTAACCGTTACAGGGACAAGAAGAGAGTCCAATTGTAACTGGTCGAGACAGGCCTCCATTCTACTGGCGGGTGGGGGACAGTACAAACCGCGCCACTCAGATCGCCCCTCCGGACTCCCCGCCAAGGGGACATCAGATGCAGCCAGAGGATGGGGGCCCTCCATCTCTGCAACCAACAAACCCCCCGCAGGGGTGCACCTCAGGGGAATAAGGAGCGAGACGGCCAGGTGGCAAATGGTAGGCCTCAAAATCGCCGACGGCTAATTGGTGTCACTGGGGAGTCTTCACATAAATCTCTGCTGTGCTCTGACGTGGGGGGGGGCAATAACGGGCCCCGGAGCAATCCCCGTAATGACCAGCTGTGCAGGATCTCTAATGGTGCACTATACACAGAGAAAAAAACAAGCTTAAACCCCCCCCCAAAACAGGAGAGTCCTCAGAGCTCCATGAAGACACGTCTGCCCTTGTGCAGAGCCGGCCACGCCCCCCTGTATCAACTTTTGACCCAAGGTTGGCCTTTCTCACTCTCTCATTTTGCTGAGCTGTAAAAACTTCTCCACACGGTCACTCTTTGCAGGGGCTATATACATTCCCTTGGGATTTTTCATCTCTTGTTTTATGCAGCCTCGACAGCGATCCTTGATACACATCACCTGTCACGTTCGCTATAGCGCTCACCCCTGATAAACGTGATTTGGATCCTTTTGGACAGATTTCTATGATTCTTATTTTTCCAGCAGTCAGGACTGTTAATCCTAGCACTCTCAGCCAGGGAGGTCAGACAGAACACAAATACTAAATACCACTGAGTAGCAAATGATTTCATGACCAAGTGTCTACTGAGCGAAAGCACTTTAACTGTATATGGACAGAGATAGTACTGAAGTACTATCAGTAGTTTACATAATCGTGGTCAAGTGTATAATCCGAGTTGGCACCAGAGAGGGTAGTCGTATAGGCAGGATTGGCAACAGAGAGGACTCCCATATAGTTTGTCTCAGCAAGGCAGAATGAGGGTTCAATGGATTCAGTACCCTGCGGGGCAGGCCCACAATCAGAGACAGCGCGATAACGTGTATATATCTACTTAACCCTTTGTTTTGCCTTGCTAGTATTGACGAGTTCAGCACTCTGCAGGGCAGACCTATAGTCGGAGGTTGCTTGAAACAACTTGTATACACACTCAGTGTCCGCAGAGAGCATAACCAGTATACAAAGGGAGTCCGAGAGAGAGACTCGTCATACAGGCAGTCTGGATCAAACACAAGCGGGGTCCTCCCACAGGCAAAAACAGCAACTGGGCAAGTAAACACTGAGACACAAGTGAATACAGCTGGCGATGCAGGAATAACTCCACGTCAGGGCGACGAGCTGAATCTCGCGCCCGGCATTTAAGGCTGGCGGCTCCGCGTCATCACGCCAAGTCCCACCCCTCCAGACGCTGGCCAGCCTGAACTCCTGGCACCCGGCCAGCCAGCGATGCCCAGACCCCCCAGGGAGCACCACAGGAGCCGAGGATGTGACATCACCGCATTTGTCTTATGTTTGCGTGCCTCTTTCACTTTTCTCACAGATTTCCACACATGTATATGGCTCTCCTCTTTTTTCACTCCATTTTAATTCTTTTGACGCACTCACACTGCATAGTATCACGGTTTTCACTTATTTCTCCTAGTAGCTGTCAATAACCATCAATGTCAAGATATACATAATATTCAGGTTATTTTGCTGGCTCCTACGTCCGCCCCGTGTTACATTCCCATTTGGGGCAGCTTGTTACCCTGTTTTTAGACATACCCTTATCACAATCAGCATATATCCTCAGATTATATATCATCCTTCCATGGTTTAACTTTGGCCTTTATCTTTAGCCTATCCCCCCTTCATAGGGGGTGAGTGTGTTTTGTTTTAATCTTCTGGTCCCACTGCCTGCCCAAGCCTTGCGGGTCATCAGGGCAACGTGGCAACCAGCTGCGGCCCGATGATGTCACCTGACTGGAACTCCTGGCACTTCCAGGTTTGCCTCTGGTCGGGACGCGGCGTGCGGCAGGAGGGGATCAGCAAGTGTAATCTTGCTTGTTCCATAAATTGTTTTTAACTGTGCTTGTGAGTTACCTTGATAAAGGCCTCTAGGGGCAGAAACGTCGGTGTTATGTTTTTAAAGAATTATATAAACTTCAAATTTTATGAAGACCCCCGAGTGCCTCCCTTCAATCGATTCCTATACTCTATTTCAGTATATGTGGGTGTGCCTCATTTCCATAATTTGGTGATGCATAGTCTGGAGGCCAACATAATGTTCCGAAGCAACATGTTAGCAGATTTATTTAGGGCGCTAACCGCCAGGCTTACTAAAGCCATTGCTGGGTTAGGAGAAATGTCCCAGATCAAGACTCTAGAGCTAAGCTAAAAGCGCTTGGCCCTTAGCGAAGATATCATGGGGCAGGACCAAGCAACATGTAAAAGAGTCCAAGGTGCCACAGTCATGAAAACAAAATGGAGATACCTGTGGAAAAATCCTGTCTTGAACAGTAGGAGGGAGGTAGCATTTAGTGAGAAATTTGAGTGCATTCCCGTGCACCAATATTTTAAAACCACACTTGCGAAAATAGACTCTAAGGTGTATGCATCATCTGGTAATAACTTAGCGTTAGGTTTATAATATAGCCCTAACATGGGAACGCTAACTCGTGTTAGCATGGTATTCCAGTCCAGTTTGTCCCCAGTCTCACTCTGCTCTGGATTTAATGGGGGTTTTTTAGGGGTGTTAAATGATTCTACTATTGCAATTGCAGAATCGTTTAACACCAGCTTTTAGGAGGTGCTAACTTTTGGCTCTCCGCATCACAACAGTAATTTTTGCCTGCACTTAATAAAACCTTACTTACTAAACGCTAATAATTGTTTACTTTCCCAATGCTAGGTATAGGACGCACAAAGTATAGTAAGCTAGCGCAAGCTCCGATATGTAAACAGATTTCACCCTAGTGTAAAGTCAGGAATGTAATAGGAATTCCATTCGGTATACTAAATTATTTTAGCTTAATGCTTACATATAGGGATTATATCTATCATATTAGTCTGTTAATACTGACATGACATTATATAATTCAGGCCCAGGTTCGGAAGACTTATTGGGGGGCTCCTCCAGCAGTGGTAGTCCCGTGGTGACAGTCCTCCGGCAGCCGGTTCCCGCTCTCCGTCAGATGCAGGGATGACGTGCGGAGGTGGTAGCCTTTGACCCGACTGTTTGCAGGGTCAAAGGCTTCTGCATCCTGATGTCATACCTGCATCTGATGGAGAGTGGGAACCGGCTGCCGGAGGACTGTCACCACGGGACTACCACTGCTGGAGGAGCTCAGGGCCGAAGTAGGTGAGTATGTAGGTGCAACATGTTCTCATCCCCCCCCCCCAATCCGTCATCCGAACCTGTGCCTGCAGGCCCAGCCATGTAGGCTGCTCGGCTGGTCTCCAGGCTCAGGTGAGCCCCCAGCTCGGCCGGTCCTTCAGGCCCAGGTTCTCAGGACTGATTTTTGGTTTAGGTATCGGTTTTCTGCCGAACCGATCCCGAATTTTCAATTTCCGTATCGGCCATAAATTTCAGTTTCGGTTAACCACTAATATATATATATATATCAAAAGAATTATGCTAAATGGCAAAAATAAAAAACCTACAAACACTATGAAAGTTGTTACATTTTTGTATATCAAATTATTCACTAAACCACTATTGAAATTAAAATATGATTAAATTCATTTTGAGATTGTAGAACTTTTATTTTATTCTTGCATGAATATGTAACTGTATAATATGCAGATATTATAGAAATATCAAAAATAATTATGACTAGTCATCATTATTTGACACGTGGGCTTATTGCAACAAATACTCCTTACGGAACGCTTCTGTCAATGCTTTGGATAACAAAATTCCCAGCACAGGGATAGTTCTCTGAAATACATTTTCAAAAATGACAAAAGCTCCTCAAATCAGTTCTGCTTAATTCTATTATGAATGGGATTTCACAGACGACTGTTGACGTTATTCATCGACTAACAGATGTTTTGGTTATGAGGACATATCCCAAAGGATGCATTACTTATTGACATCTTTCAGTCAGGAGTCAATAAGCTGTCATTCTCTTTCCTATGCACCCAAGCAGGTGTCTGTTCTTTTATTTGAATAAAATGCCTCCCTAGTGCTTGCTCGTTGGCAGCCCCAGAACACTACTTCTGTTGACGAGAGGCTCTGCAGTTATACTATGCAACAGGTGTCTGCATGACTTGATAAAGAAAAAGAACTGAACTGCAATTACTAATTGAATACGAAATGTGTAAATTAATATTTAATCCATTTTCATCCAAATTAATAATTGCATTGCAGACAGGTAGAAGATTCACTTTTTATATATAACACACTGTAACATGCCAAACAGATACTATTGACCCCAAATAAATCATGTCATACAACATTTTTACTCACAAGTTTCGCCATTACTACCCTGTAGTAGACATGTGCATTCGTTTTAGTACTAAAACGATTTAGTCCGAATTTTGGGATAATTTAGTTTTCGTATGACTCAAGAGATACGAGACTGCTCAGTACAAAAAACAAAAGAAACTAAAATAAAATGCACTACATTTTAGTTTGTCCTTTTTGTGATATTACATTGATGAGTGAAGGAGACCAGCAATGAAGTGCGCAACATCGCAAAGCTACAGAAAAGGTTTGTATGCGTAATCCTTCTTGACCCCTACCCGAAAATCTGACAGTGATAGAGCTCCAGAATACTCACTCGCAGCACAGACAGCCAGCACAGGAGAGGAAACCTTTACTTAACCCTTGCATGTCTATGAGGCAGACAAGATGATAAAAGCAGCTGGAGAAGGAAAACATTCAAATAAATCACACTGAAAGCTAATGACAAAGGAGGGCTGGATAGTAAAAACCCCTTTATAACAAGCAGCGCTGGGAGAAGAGAGGGACTTTATAAAACGTGTGTTATCTCCCCTCCCGCTAAGCATAATAGGGGCTTGGGTCTGAAACATTTTATATTATCCAGGAGCACTATCCCCTTTTCCTCATCTATAATACACGTTTTATATAAAGTCCCTCTCCTCTCCCAGTGCTGCTTGTTATAAAGGGTTTTTTACCACTGATACATTTAGTATCCAGCTCTCACAGTTACTCTGTCATTACGAGCCTTCATTGTGATTTATTTAAATGTTTTCCTTGGATTTAAAGTGCTTTATTTTATTATAAAAATAAATTTGCACCAGTCATCTCTTCTCTAAGCTTTCAGACCAATTTACGTTAATATTTTCCCTCTCCCCTGCTTTTATATTCCTGTCTGTCTCCCCCACAGAGATACAAAGTTTAAGTAAAAGTTCCCTCTCCTGTGCTGGATAAACATTGCATTCTGAAGTTCTGCAACCTCCACATGCCAATGCAGTAGGATGTTCTATACAGAGAGGGGCATTAATTAATGCAGGAGGATGTTCTATACATTATACATAGAGGGGTATTAATGCAGGAGAATGTTATATACATTATACAGAGAAAGGTATAAATTGAGGAGGATGTTCTATACAGAGAGGGAAATTAATTCAGGAGGATGTTCTATACATTATACTGAGAGGGGTATTAATTAATGCAGGTGGATGTTGTATACATTATACCGAGAGGGGTATTAATTAATGCAGGCGGATGTTAACTACATTATACAGAGAGGGGTTTTAATTAATGCAGGAGGATGTTCTATACATTATACAGAGAGGAGCCTTTTTTTAGCCCTTCAAATCTAGTGGCTGTGAGCGCTGAGATGGGCTGCTTGTTATATTATCTCTCAGTACAATGTATCAGGCTCAGCTGTTACAGTAACTGACTGTAACAGCGCTCAGAGTTTCAGTAAAACAAGGAAATAATATTGTTCTAACCTCTTATATATAAAAATATTATTTACTAGTTTTACTGAAACTCTGAGCGCTGTGATGAGCAGCAGTCAGTTACTGTAACAGCTTTGCCTGACACATTGTGCTGAGAGTGAGAGATACTGTAAGAAGCAGCGATCTCAGCTCTCTGAGGAGCCACTACAATAGTAATTGTATGCACTGGTTTTCGGATGAATGAAATTAGTTTTCATACTAAAGAACTGAAAACGAAATTCTTTAGCAACTAAATAAATTGCAATTTAGGACTAATCCATTAGTTCAAAACGAAATTTTGTGCTGTGCACATGTCTACCCTGTAGTCCTCATTATCTTCTACGCAATAACTGCCAGGAGTCTAGAGGGTTTCTACTGCATAACTATAATCAGTGGGTATTGTTATATGAGAGAGTGGACCCAGTGCTCAACCATTCTTTTCCTCACAACCTACTGGCAACCATCAAAAGGAAAAAAGAAATTCAAAAGGAATTGTATTGTGCTGGGATTTTGAGTTTCTAACTGCCGGGCACCAGATCGGTCACTAGTGACGTCAGCACACAGAGAGTGTGCTAAAGTCACCCTCACTAGGACCACCTACGATAGCGAGCAGTTTCAGGGAGACTGCAATGGATTGGATCTGCACGTGCATGCATCCATCTGTAAAGCAAGCTTCATCAGGAGGAATAAAACATTTTAAATATTAATCACAAAGAAGAAATGCATCCTCAGAGAGCAAATGCATAATGGCTCAGAGTCCCACCAGTATATGTATGCACAAACCCCTGCATTCCCAATGGTTCTCCCTCCATTGAATAATAGTGCATCTGTTCCCATATAATTAGACTCTCTAATTGGAAACATTTTCATGGCAATGAAAAAATCCAAAGAACAACATCTCAGAGTCGATGCAAATTGCCTTCAGACCTCCTTGTCCCTCAACAATGACACCAATGTCCCTCCTACAACCTCCATCAACATGAAAAGGAGGCATCAGGCCTTTCTGTCTCGCCACAATGACGTAGATACCACTCCGGAGTCTCCCGTCCAAGTCCGACAATGTCGCTATCCCTCCAGCATCTTGAGCCAGCATCCCTTCACTTTCTCATGCTGACATCTTCCACTACGAGGGATCCAATCATCACCCTGCCCACTTCCTTAACAAAAGGGAATCCTTTTTGTGCTAATTACAGTTACATATCCTTTAAAGGGGCTTCACCATCAAATCTCTATTTACAGTTACCTTTCAAGAGTTAGATTCACATTCAGGGTTATTCAGAGAGAGGTGAATACCAGGAGAATTGGCAGGAGAATGAACAATCTAGACCAAATAGCCAATTTGGAAAGTGAGATAAATGGGAGACCTTTTCGGCCATTTCTTACCACTGACACCACAAAGCAACTCATCCATGCCTTTGTAATCTTCCGACTTGACTATTGTAATAATCTTCTAGCTGGCCTCCCTCTCTCCCAGCTCACCCCCTACAATGCATTCTGAATGCCTTCGCCAGGTTCATCCACCTCACTCATCGCTCTGTCTCTGCCGCTCCTCGCTGCGAGTCCCTTCACTGGCTCCCCAGCCACTGCAGAATTAAATTTGAGGTACTTACCCTGACCTACAAAGCTCTCACTGCTCAGCTCCCCACTACCTGTCCTCACTAATCACCAAATACACCCTAGCCCGCTCCTTAAGGTCAAACAGTGACCTGCGCCTAGCTTCTCCCCGCATCACCTCTTCCCATGATAGACTGCAGGATTTCTTATGCACAGCTTCCATCCTCTGGAACACTCTCCCTTGTACGGTCAGACTTTCCCCTAGTTTACCTTCCTTCAAAGACATTCCTATTTAGGCAAGCCTACCACCCGACTCACTGATACACCTCACTGCTCCAACCAGTCCATCACTCTCACCTTTCAGTCCTCTCCTCCTGTTTCCACCCCCAACCCGTCTAGATTGTGAGTTCACACGGGAATAGGACCCTTGTTTCCTCCTGTACTGGTTTATCAAATGTTGTTCAGTCTCAGTGTATTGTAACTCTGTCTATATTGTGCCCATTGTTCAGCGCTGCGGAATATGCTGGCGCTATATTAATAAAGTAAAATAATAATAATAATTTTTCTCTTTGGCTATTTTGACCTAGAATTGTCACTTCTCCCGTCATTCTCCTGGTTTTCACTTCTCTCTGAATAACCCTGAATGTTTCATAGGAAGTCACAGGAATTTATGAGATTAAAAGATTACATTAAAAAAACAGCTTTCTAAAAATGTAGGAAATAAAAAAATTAACATACATAAATAATTATTTAAAAAGAAGAAAAAGAAAAGAATAAAAGAAATGTTTTAAAAAAAATTGTGCGAAAATCCACAGGGGCCTTCATCCCATGATCAGCTAAAATGGGGATGCTAACAGGGAAAACCTGCGACCGCAGGTTTCCCTGTAGCGTCCCTGTTTTAGGCTGGGGTCAGACAAACGCAGTGTCAACGTGCATCTAGCCGCACTTTAGTATGTCCGTGGTAGCAGCAAATAACGTCCAATGAAGGCCCCCACACGAATTACGGCTGCACGGGAGTGCGGTCGCACAACGCAAGTGGCAAACGGACACAGGTTGGCAAGAACGTCGAACAGCTAGGATGGACGCACAGAGTGCTCTGCGTCTGCATAGCGGCCTGTGTGCGTGATTAGGAGACGTCAGACGCTGCACATGTCTGCCCTACATCACGTCCAGACACCCAAAGTTGCGATCCGTAAAAAATCACGGACGTTATTGCGCACCATGTGACCACTACCGCGTATTCTGTCAAAAAGTGCATCCGGATGCACGGACGCACAGTCCGTGGAAAATGCATTCGTCTGACCCTAGCCTTAGAGTGAGATTCCGGGGCAGGCGCTAATTCAGCAGCCTGCCCGAAACCAAACGCTACCCTTGGTAATTAGTTTATTAATTAATTGCACCCGATGATGATGCCGCATTATGTAGCAGAGAAACGTGCGTCGAGCTATTTGGAACCATCAATGTAACGTTTGTTATTTTACTCTGGTACTCTATATGCCGAAGTAATGGTTTCAATGGTCCCATATTAAGGGGACCAGGAGAGAAGAGAGCAGTTTGGTTTAGTTTGCCTTTTTAATTGTGTGCCATTATGGGCAATATGCGCAATATGGGCCATTCAAGGACCCTGTGAAAAGGTGCATTTACGATTAATCAATTGGGGGAATTTTCATGCTACTTGAGTATAACTAATTTAATTACTGAAAGTCTTCCTAACAATAATGGAAAATCATGTTTAAAAGTAGCAATTGTCTATATACTCATGTGTCTAACATAAGAACTGTACCTATCCGATCATACTTTTTTGATACAGCTCTCTTTATGGTAATGTCCCCTATCCCTGTGCACATTATTGATCCCTACCTATATATTATATCTATGTAGATACATGCATGTACTGCGATATCAATAACAAAGGTTTTTGTGTGTCTTTTTTTTTGTCTTACTTTTCTTGATTCATTTATGCTTTTTATATGTATATTAACAGTTATGTTTTAACATTTATACACATCACTGTGGGTATTTAAGGGTGGCATAACCCCACTCACTCTATTATTATAGTAACCATGTTTTAGAGAGTGTAATTACGTTGGGGTTTGGTGTGGATGATACTTAACACCTCTCCGTTTTTCTCACCTTCTGTTTTTAGGCTAGAGCGTCCCTTTAAGGCTTCAGATGGTTTATGTTTTATTTTTTATAAAAGGCAAAGAAACCGACATGACAAAAAATGCTGTTCATGTTTTGCGTTTCTTTTATGAAAGCTCAGATGTCTCTAATTATGGTGATTGATTGCTTTTATCTCGTTAGTAAGAGCTTATTTCTTCAGTTACTCTTTTTTAGTGAAATTCTCACGGATTTAAACCATCAACACCATCATTTGTTTCTTTCCACTGTGGCAAAATGCCACCCAGTAATTGCAATTCATTTTTTCCAGAAAGGCAATGAGTAAAGGCAATTCATATAGTCCATGTGTTTATACAGATACAAATACACCCATGAGAACAGAGCCTCGCAATGGTAATGATACATTAAAGACATAAAGACTAGCCATGTAGTAACAGGTCCACAGAATTAAGTTATGGCATGCAATACAGATTGTGTACTAATTGTCTCATATCCATTGATTTATATATTTTTGTGTGTGCGGTGGGGTAGGAGACAGACCAAACACTTGGGTCCTCCTGAGTATTAGAACATGCAGCGATTCCAACTTATTTATACTTGTTTTATTTTTTATTTAACCATTTTATGTCACACACTTAGTGCATTGATACAATTCGGTTTAACCCCTTCACTAAAAAGTAATTTTCCAAGCAAACACTGTCAGGAACCAGCAGTTTTTCAGAATATCATTTTGAGTAGTAATGCAGTAAGAAATATTTGGGAATATTCCCAATGTATTTCTTGCTGCAATACCCTATTTGGCAGGCATATGTCACCATCTGCTGGCCAAGTGGAGTTATTATGGTTTTTACCTCCATGTAGGATCAGTTGAGGAGCTGCCACTTAGAGACGGTTTTCATCTGGTTTCAAAAAGTGTTAGCACACTAGGCATTATGGCCGAGGTGCTAAAACGTATATGGAAATATTGTGGAACCCAAAGGTCTATTAAAACCGTTTGCAAGAAACAAATTTCATTTGAAATTATACATCATAGCTCTAGATCATGTTAACACAATCTCAGACGGCTGTGTCAGCTGCTGATCGTGTAAACACAATCACGACAGTTAAATCAGAATCTTCATGAGATTCTAGCACTTGTCCAAAAGGGTGATTTAACTCACAATGATTTCACATGATCTGGTTAGATTACAAATTGTCTATGTTCATTAATAAAACTTTGGTCCCATACTCAAGGTTTCTCCTCAACAAATAATCAATTCCAAAAAAATATGGAAAACAATTATTGTAAAATATCTATATCCTTGTGTCACAGTTTTAACCAACCCCATCATGAAGATTCCATCACTAATGAAAAGGTAAGTACAAAAGTAATCTAAATATAAAACTGGTCCTTACAATGGCCAAACTAGAGAGGGACAAAGAATAGTCAAACATGCCAAGGTCAAGGGACCGGATAGAAACACTGAACTACAGAACATGCCAAGAACATATAGTAACGTCATGCCGCAACATTGTTGAAGAGGCGACGCACCCATTCTATGTTGGTTGTGGCACTTCAGCAAGCACGTCTTTGCCAGAATGCAACTGATATTGTTTTGGGTGAGCTTGCTCACAACAAATTCAACCCAATATCGTGCCTAGATTGCACAATAGAGAATACCACTCTGTACGTCTCTGTCTCTTTTTCTATATCCCTCTGTTTCCCACTCTCTGACTCTCTACATCAGGCTGCTGACCCCTGCTCTACATTAATGTGATAAATAATGGTTGATAAAGAAACGTATCTTAACCCCTTCACTGCTGAGGACGTGTGGGACACGTCCTCATTGACGCACGCTACAAGCTGAGGACGTGCCTCACACGTCATCAGCTGTGCGGGACCCCCGTCGGAGATACTTACCTCTCTGTCCGGGGTCCCGCGACGTTCTGACTTCAGCGTCCTCAGACGTCCTCAGACGCTGAAGTCAAGCTCCTCCCGACGTAAATGACGTCATCGCGCCATGCGCAATTACGTATCTTCCAGGCGACCCCCCGGCAAGACCCCCCAGGAGATAGCCTGGAAGGGAGGGGGGGGAGCCGTTTGGATCCCTCTCCCTCCCGATCTGGAAGGAGCAGCGCAAAAGCCAGGCACCGCTTAAAAGGGGAGAGTCTCCCCTTTCAAGCGGTGCCTGGCTTTAACTCTGCTGAAGTGTGGCCTAGCTCCGGTGGGGGCCGCCATCTTGGATGGCGGCTCAACCCCCGGGTCCCCCCTCGCTGCCTGACATCATCACGCATAGCGTGATGATGTCGGATAGCCGGGGAACCCCTACCTACCCGGGGATTTCCCAGGGAAATCCCCTGGTGAAGATAGGGGGTTCCTTTGAACCCCGATATCTCCAGGTCATGGAGGATGTCATTTGAAAGGCCTGAGCATGGCCTTTTGAATGATACCCAACATGACTAGGTACAAATTAAAAAAATAATTAAAAAAATAATTAAATAAATTAATTAATTAAAAAAAACAAAACATTTTTGTGTGTTGTTTTTATTAATGCAGCAATATTGTTCACATTTCAATTATAATGTGAACAATGATGCTGCACTAATGTTTTTTTTCTATGGGGTGCGTTTGCTCAAAATCACGTAATTCCCCCCAAAAAATGTAACAAGTCCCCATTTCTAATTCTTGTACAAGTGCACCCCATAGAAATATAACCGCAGATGTTCATATGATAAAATGTGGAAAAAACACTTTACACGATGAAGATGATTAAAAATTCAATTTTTATTGCATTTTATCTCATAATATACAGGCAGGACATAACGTATACATATAAAAATGATATATTATGAATCTGCGGAGTCTGCCGGAAAGAACAATATATAATGCCATGCCTGCTTAAATTCAATCACTGTTTTGGCCTCTACCACTTCTACTGGAAGGCTGTTCCATGTATCCACCACCCTCTCAGTAAAATAATGCTTCCTGATGAAATTCATGCAATGTGTGTGGATCGAACTCACGACCTTCAGATTATGAGACTGACGTGCTACCTACTGCACTAACAAGGCTCACGACAAGGCTCAAACCAAGTATTCTCGCACTTCCATTTATTATTTCTTCCTACCATGAGCCTATTTAAGAGAAGGGCTTGCAGACTTTTCCCTCCTGATCTAAATACATGGGCATTATTTACCAGCTGAGTTTCTGCAAGTCCTGCAGTCGATCATGTCAGAATCAGATGTTAGTAAAGGGAGTTATTTGATAAGAGAAGCAAATGCATTAAGGGCGGGAGAGAGAAGTCCGTGGGCTCTCCATATTATTAATAATTACTTGCAAATGGTCGGTGTAACGGACCTCAGTACCCCGACAGGGTCACATCTGCCAATGCCGCTTCCTTACTGGACCCCTGTGTTCTTCTCATGACTCTCGTGCCTTTCTCCTGGTCCTTAGCCGCAGCTTAAAGACGGGTACACGTAGAGGGCCTGGCTAGCGTCCCCCAGAAATAAGCTGTGGCTGTAGATCTGGAACTTTACACTGGAACAGCAAACAGAATATACGTAGCTGCTACCCAAACCATGAGTCGTGACTGCATGTAGGGTCAGAATAGAACTGTTTAAATCCGAGGACACACACATAGATTTATACGGTCACACGTGGATCATTTGCATATACAAAAACCTCCCCTAGAAACCATCGGTGGGGGGGGGCAACCAGACCGAAACAGTCAATGAGACACATTTGCTTCTTGGAATGTGAAACCTAATTAGATTACATACAGACAGTGAATTTAAACATTATGTAACATTTCAAACGAGCCAGGACAATGGTAATCAGGATGATAACAGATTGCAGACAGCAGATTCACAAACTATTAAAATATAAAAACACATTCCTGAGACAAGGGTAGGCTGGACTACTAATCCTCTCAACAGATAACAGATACACATGGACCAGGCAATAGACAAATAGACAATAGCATACTTGCATAATCACAGATTACACAAACATTCTGCACACTTGAGGGCAATGGATTATTATTAATTATGGTACCTGCACCCTACAAATATGCATCCATGTCCATGCACCCCAAATCCAAAGTGACTTATGTCACAGTGTGAAATAAATAATCATTGTCAATTAGAAAATTAGTCTTTTATCATGCTAAATTGAGTCCAGCACAGTTGAAAAAAACACCTATATAATTCTGTTGATAGACATGCAGTCATAAAGGGTGTTATATCAGCAATTGTCATTGCCTGACAACCCTAATACTTCTAATAATTCTGTAAAATAATTCTGTAAAATTCAGTACAATAAGAGCTCTCAGACAATACAAACAGACAATGCAAATGAAATTCGTATGTAGAAAACAGATTTTGATTGATTTTGGGCTCTAGATGGTGCCCTCAACGTTTTAGTACTGTGGGCATAATGCCCAAGGTGATAAAATTGTTTAAAATCAGCTAAGCAATGCTTTATCGGATGATCCCCAGCTGACAAGGCATGGAGCCACAAGCTGCAGTTCTATCTGCAGTGTCTCCATTTGGCCAGCTGATGTCAAATAGGTTGCTATACGATGAGAAATACATTGGGAATATTCACAAATATTTCTTACTGTATAATTAATAAATTTTTTCCCCAAAAATCCACTTGTTCCTGACAGTGGGTTTATAGAAAATTTGCTTGGTAGTGAAGGGGTTGAATTGAACATGTTTTCAGGGACTTGGAAACTTGACTCACTTATGGCCCTACAAAGACTAAGGGCTCTATCACCTACTTAACGCTAGCGCTCACATAAATGAGTGTTAGCGCTAGGTTACTTGAGGTGGTAGCTTTACACTCGTATCTCCTCACGATCACTAATGGGTTAAAAAAAACATTAGCAAATCAGTATTAGCGCTCTTTAGTGCGAGCTTACTGGACTTAGTTACTCACAGCTGTCGCTAACTCAAAACGTTTGCTACAGCTTAGAGATGAAAAAATCAAATACTCACCTGTCATCCCGCGGTGAGAACGGCGGCCCGATTCGCAGCTTCTGGCCACCAGGAACTGAGTGAGACAGGGGAAAAGAAGTCCCCAGTCTCCCTCTGCGATTACTCCGCTGACCTGCAGTATCTCGTGAGAGGAGAGATCCTGCCATTCATGAGACCTGGCAGCAGACGTCCTATGGACTACATGGTATGGATGCTCAGGAAGCAGCCTGCTTTGTAGTGGGGATGAGCTGTTCGGTTCGATCGGTTCGGAGTTCGATTCGAACATCGCCTGTTCGCATGTTCGCGAACTACGAACATTTCCGCGTGTTCGCCGCATGTTCGCCCACAATGCACCACAATGGACCACAATGCACTTTACCACTGGCCTGAAGCTTGTAATTGGCTACAGCCTTGCACCTGAAGACAGGTTCAAGACCTCAGAGTCCAGATTGGGCAAATTTTGCCCAATCATGGGCTCACAGAGCTAAATCCCGCAGCAAACTATATAAGGCTTCACACAGCGCTTCAGCACGTGTTTGAGAGGAGATTTGAGAGGAGATTGTTGTGGTGTTAGTGTGTGTTCTCACTGCCAGTCTGCCACCAGCTACTGGGGGGGGGGTCTCATTTCTACAAAATATGTGGGAATTGTTCTAATCTGTGTGTTCTCACTGACACCAAGTATTTTGGGGGTCAGTAATTTCTACAAAATATTTGGGAATTGTTGTAATCCGTGTGTTCTCACTGACACCAAGTATTTTGGGGGGTCAGTAATTTCTACAAAATATTTGGGAATTGTTCTAATCCGTATGTGCTCACTGGCTGCCACCAAGTATTTTGGGGGGTCAGTAATTTCTACAAAAAATTTGGGAATTGTTGTAATCCGTGTGTTCTCACTGACACCAAGTATTTTGGGGGTCAGTAATTTCTACAAAATATTTGGGAATTGTTATAATCCGTGTGTTCTCACTGCCATCCAGTATTTTGGGGGGTCAGTAATTTCTACAAAATATTTGGGAATTGTTATAATCCGTGTGTTCTCACTGCCACCCAATATGTCGGGGGGTCAGTAATTTCTACAAAATATTTGGGAATTGTTGTAATCCGTGTGTTCTCACTGACACCAAGTATTTTGGGGGGTCAGTAATTTCAACAAAATATTTGGGAATTGTTATATCCGTGTGTTCTTACTGGCTGCCACCAAGTATTTTGGGGGGTCAGTAATTTCTACAAAATATTTGGGAATTGTTATAATCCGTGTGTTCTCACTGCCACCCAGTATTTTGGGGGTCAGTAATTTATATAAAATATTTGGGAATTGTTCTAATCCGTGTGTTCTCACTGACACCAAGTATTTTGGGGGGTCAGTAATTTCTACAAAATATTTGGGAATTGTTCTAATCCGTGTGTTCTCACTGACACCAATTATTTTGGGGGTCAGTTATTTCTACAAAATATTTGGGAATTGTTATAATTCCGGTGTTCTCACTGCCACCAAGTATTTTGGGGGGTCAGTAATTTCTACAAAATATTTGGGAATTGTTCTAATCCGTGTGTTCTCACTGACACCAAGTATTTTGGGGGGGGTCAGTAATTTCTACAAAATATTTGGGAATTGTTCTAATCCGTGTGTTCTCACTGGCTGCCACCAAGTATTTTGGGGGTCAGTAATTTCTACAAAATATTTGGGAATTGTTATAATCCGTGTGTTCTCACTGCCACCCAGTATTTTGGGGGGTCAGTAATTTCTACAAAATATTTGGGAATTGTTGTAATCCGTGTGTTCTCACTGACAACAAGTATATTGGGGGGGTCAGTAATTTCTACAAAATATTTGGGAATTGTTATAATCCATGTGTTCTCACTGCCACCCAGTATTTTGGGGGGTCAGTAATCTCTACAAAATATTTGGGAATTGTTATAATCCGTGTGTTCTCACTGCCACCCAATATTATGGGGGGTCAGTAATTTTTACAAAATATTTTGAATTGTTCTAATCCGTGTGTTCTCACTGACACCAAGTATTTTGGGGGGTCAGTAATTTCTACAAAATATTTGGGAATTGTTATAATCCGTGTGTTCTCACTGCCACCCAGTATTTTGGGGGGTCAGTAATTTCTACAAAATATTTGGGAATTGTTATAATCCGTGTGTTCTCACTGACACCAAGTATTTTGGTGTCAGTAATTTCTACAAAATATTTGGGAATTGTTCTAATCCGTGTGTTCTCACTGGCAGCCACCAAGTATTTTGGGGGGTCAGTAATTTCTACAAAATATTTGGGAATTGAGGTAATCTGTGTCTTGTCACTGCCACCCATCAGGGGGTCTCACTGATTTATAGGAGGTTTCTGGGAATTGTAATCTGTGTCTTGTCACTGGCTGCCAGCTATCAGCGTGTCTTACTGAGATATACCAGAGTTCTGTAAATCTTTAATCTTATACCAGATTTGAATCAGAGTTCTGCAGCATATCTCCAATTTTTATAACAGAGTTGAATCAGAGTTCTGTATATATTTAATCTATATATCACTCACCATGTCAGAAAGACCAAAAAGGATAGGCAGACGCTCCCAGGCACAGATAAGAGGGCAAGCAGCCTCTGTGTCGGGAGGCTGTGCCTCTGGTCGTCGTGGACGTGATGCATCCTCTGCAGGGGCATGCTTTTCCTTTCTAACTGGTGCTGACCGTCTTAGGCAGAAGCAACATACAGAGGATTTGGTGGATTGGCTAACCAGGCCATCCTCATCCTCCGAGTCCTCTGCCAGCCAGGCTTGTAGTGCTTTACAGTCCACCTCAGCTGCCAAAGCATCTAATGCAGCCTCCATGTCCACAGCTACTCCTGCCGTAGCCTCACTATCACACACGGAGGAGTCAGCTGAATTGTTTGACCACAATGACAGTGACATGCTGCTTGAGGATGCGCAGCAATTACAGTGCTCTGATTCAATCTCTGAGGTTGAGGAAGGGAATATAATGAACCTATAGGAAGGGGGTGCCAGTGACACACAAATAACTGGCACTCATGTTGCCCCAGCAGCTGCAGCATACTGCCAAGTTGGCTCCAGTGACGAGGAGATAGGGGGTGATGACAATGATGATGAGGTCACTGACTCCACCTGGGTGCCTGATCGAACAGAGGAGTCAAGTGAGGAGGAGGCACAACAAACACGAGGCACAACATCCTCTATGACCAATCGTAGCACTAGCCAGTCCAATGCATCAGATGTCAGAGCTGCTCAGGTGCAGAGCGCTGTTGTCTCAAAGCACACATCCAGGAACTCTGCTGTCTGGGAGTTCTTTAAGAAATGTGCAGCAGACCCCACCGTTGCTATTTGTAATCTATGTCAGATGAGGCTCAAGTGTGGGAAAGACACCGGACGCTTGGGTACCACGTGCTTGAGGCGACATATGACCACCTGCCACGCATCCCATTGGCGCAAAACTTTGCATAGGTCCTCCTCACCTGTCTCTACCCCCACTATATGTCCTGCCATGTCTTTGACTCCAACCTCTACTGACAGGATGATGCTACAGTATTGGATGTACCAGGTCCTTCCTCACAATGTGACAGCATCCCATCAGCTGAAGATTTACGCAGTCAGATTACGTTGCCCCAGCTGCTGCAGCGTAAGAAAAAATATAGTCCCAACCATCCCCAAGCACAGTGTCTAAATGCCAGCTTAGCAAAATTACTCGCATTACAGCTGCTGCCTTTCCAGTTGGTGGACTCTGCTCCCTTCCGTGAATTTGCTGAATGTGCTGTACCACAGTGGCATGTTCCAAAACGCCATTACTTTTCATGGAAGGCCATTCCAGCACTATACCAGCACTTGGAAGACAATGTTATCGAGTCATTGGGAAAGGCAGTCAGCAGCAAGGTGCATGTGACTTTAGACACGTGGTCCAGCAAGCATGGACAGGGCCGTTACATTTCCTTCCCGGCACACTGGGTAACTCTGATTGCAGCTGGGAGGGATCCAAGACGGGGCTCTGTGCTGGAGCTTGTTCATCTACCACGCCTCCAGAAAGCTGCTTGTATGAGGTCTGTCTGCTCCACCAACACCTCTCCCTCTTCCTGGACTTCTCTGTCTCTGGTGAAGTGACAGTTAAACCTAGTTTAAGTGGCAGGGGCTATGCAATGGCTCAAGCAAAAAGATGCCATACTGTGCTTGAGCTGGTTTGTTTAGGGGACAAGAGCCACACTGGGCCAGAAATTCTGTCAGCTCTGCTGGGGCAGGTGGAAGAGATGCTTAACACCATGCCAGTTTCAGCTGGGAATGATCGTCTGTGATAATGGCAGCAACCTTCTCTCCGCCCACGCCTGGGTAAGTTGACGCATGTACCATGCCTAGCACACATCCTAAATCTGGTGGTACAGCGTTTCCTAACCAGGTACCCAGGGCTGGCAGAGCTTCTCAGCCAGGCCAGAAAAGTCTACAGCCACTTCAGATGGTCATTCCCAGCAAGTGTTCGCCTGGCAGAAATTCAAAGAGAATTCCACCTTCCCACAAACCGTCTGATCTGTGACATGCCCACCAGGTGGAACTCAACATTAGCAATGCTGCAGCGTCTGCACAAGCAGCAGAGGGCCATCAACGACTACCTGTGTGAGTATGGCACAAGGACAGGTTCAGGTCAACTTGTTTTTTTTCCCCCCCCGCAGTGGCTGATGATCAAGGATGCATGCACTGCACTGTCACCATTCGAGGAGGCAACGAGGATGGTGAGCAGGAACAGTGCATGCATCAGTGACACAATTCCGTTAGTGTTCCTGCTGGAGCATACTCCTTGGGGGAATTATAGATGTGGCTCTAGAGGCAGAGCAGCGGGAGGAAGAGGAGGCCTTCCCTAGCTCTGAAGGCCCCAGTCTTTCTGCAGACAGCATTCCAGCGGGTCCTCCTCAGATCAGACAGGAGGAGGATGAGGAGGAGGAATATTTAAGTAGTGGGGGCATGGAAGGTGGGGATTCCTCAAGGGAGGGTTTTGTGTGCCCAGAAACACAAGGACTAGTATGTGGCTGGGAGGAGGAAGTGCATGATGGCGTCATCCTCCTCATTGAGCAGGAAGACTCGGAAGCTAATGCCACCTCCAACCTACGCTGCATGGGCTCCCTTATCCTGCAAAGCCTGGTAAAGGACCCCTGTATTCATGCTATCAAGGAGAGGGATCATTACTGGTTGGCAAGCCTTCTTGATCCACGATACAAGGGTAAAGTTGCAGAGCTCATCCTGCCCGCACAGAGGGAGGACAGGATGAAAAAACTTGGACGCTCTAAAGCGACAGTTGTGTAACACCTTTCCAGGCACTGGTAGGTTACCAAGTGATGACACAGTTGCTTCTGAGGCTGCGGATGATCAGAGCAACAGAGGTGAAGGCCGGGGCCACTTGAGTGATGCCTTTTTAAATTTTTTTAGTCCACGACACCCAGAGACGTCAAATGTAGGCACCCATTGCCAGCGTCTTCACCGTATGGTGCAGGACTACCTAGGGGCAAGGGCAGACCTGGATACCTTTCCAGCAGATGATCCACTGGCTTACTGGGTGTTGAGATTGGATCACTGGCCAGAACTTAGTCAATATGCTATGCAGCTACTAGGTTGCCCTTTATCCAGCGTGCTTTCTTAAAGGACGTTCAGTGCCGCTGGAGGTTTTGTCACAGACAAAAGAGTGCGTCTGTCCACCGACTCTGTAGACCGGCTGACATTTATAAAAATTAATCAGTCCTGGATCAGCAGCTATCAATCCCCTGATGCTGATGTAACGGAATAGATCGGGGATTTCTTCTGCATTCACAAAACCTCCACCACTGAACTCCTACACAATACCACAAAGGGGTTACGGTGTAAAGGCACTTGCTGTCATGAAAGGCACATTATTTGGGTGCACTGCCACTGACACCTATATTACCAGATTTATATAATTTTAATTTTTTGGACTGCAGGGTCCAACCCTGCACTCTTCCACAATACCACAGAGGGGTTACGGTGTGACGGCACTGTTGCTAACACTAAAGGCCCAGTTTTAAAACACCTATTGTTAATTCTTCCAAAGCCTGCATAAGTTTCACCATAATTTAGACAAAAAATCAGTAAACTTGTTCTGCGTGACCTAAAAGGTCTCCTCTTTTAATACAGACTGCCGCCCCAAGCAGTTGTTTATGAATATATTAAAAGGAAAACCGTTTACCGTCATTTGAAATGTCATTTTTTTGTTTTTGTTGTGGAAAATTTATTATGTGGACATTATACTCTAGGATGTGTGTGTTTTTATAAGTTGTCATCTGTCTCCCTGTGTTGGATTTGAATGTGGTTTTAAATCCAAACCAGCGGCGAACAAACATGGCTGACGGGGACCATGGAGATGACTCAGGGATGAGGTGTGTACAGGGGGCCGGTCAGTCATTCTAGTCCACTCCTCTGTCCTTTTGATATGTAAATGTAATTACTGGACAAACTCGTTTTCTGTTGTACAGCCAGTGGCCACTGGGCGTTGTCCTATTGTGTAATAAATGAAGCTGACCAGAAGCCAGGGGGACACTTGACACTTGGCACTTGGCCAGAGGAACTCCAGCTAGAAACAACGTGTGTGTGTGGCTTTTTCTGGGTGAGGATGCAATAGACCACAGCAGAGTCTCTAGGTCTCCTTACTGCGGGCGTTCAGGTACGTATGCCAGGGATAGCGCAGAGCTGCTTGTAAGTGCAGCGGATCAAACTACATTAGGGAATTGATAGTAGATTAATTTCTACGACATTTTTAAATGTTTCTATACATCCTACAAATCCGCCACTTCACGGGCAGGTTATGGGGACCTCCTAGGCACGATATTTGAAGGAGTTTTTCATTTTTATTTTTAACCCTTATTTAATGGAAAACTCACTGTCCCTTTAAAAACTTTTTTTTTTTACTTTTTGCCCTT
>RXON01003103.1:0-28178 GCA_009667805.1 Leptobrachium leishanense
CAACTACAACGTAGTGACGAGAGCTGTCTTAGTGACTACGAAATAACCAAACCAACCACAGCACAACTACACGTAGTGACTGTCTTGAGTGTGACATCGTCTCACACCCCATCAAGCAAGCATGTCGACGTATAAGGGAGCTGTGACACTACAATAACACATACAACCTCACTCACACGGGAGGTGATACAGTGAACACCACAAGCTGTGCATGCCAAACGAGGCCAGTCACTACAAGTGGGGCATTTAACCGGAACAAACTCACAACACAGTGTGTAGTTGACTGTCAGACTTGATTACTCCAACACAACTACACGTAGTGACTGTCACCAAGCTGTGATAAATCCCAACCACACCAACTACACGTAGTGACTTATGGTCTGCATTCTTCCAATCCACACACTAACTACAGTCATGAGCTGTGACTTACCAATGTCCACCCACCACAAACTACAATGTGACCCCCAGAGCTGTGACTACCATCCAACCACACCACAACTACACGTAGTGACTGTCACCGAGCTGTGACTACCATCCAACCACATCACGTGTGACTGTCGACTGTGTTAACCATTCCATCCACCACACCACAACTACACGTAGTGACTGTACACCGAGCTGTGACTACCATCCCAACACCTACACTAGTGACTGTCACTGGCGACTGTATTGGGGTGCTAACCACGGCACGGCTTGTGACTACCATCACACCAACTGTGACACCATCCAACCACACCACAACTACACGTAGTGACTGTCACTGAGCTGTGACTACCATCCAACCACACCACAACTACACGTAGTGACTGTCACCGAGCTGTGACTACCATCCACCCACTAATCACAAAACATACAACTTGACAGCGTAGTGAAACTGTCACCCGAAGCTGTGACTACCGATCTGTCAAAGCCCCACGACCACAACTACACGTAGTGACTGTCACCGAGCTGTGATTACCATCCAACCACACCACAACTACTGTTATGGACAAGAATATGTATCTGTTTTAATAATATTCAAAGGCCTAGAAAAATGCCCATTTAAGTTTAATATGTCTTTAAAAGATGATTAATACAATTGTCATTTTAGAGAGAATCAAAATGTATCTTGCGTTACTCCGCTGTATCAAAAAAGAATAAGCTCCATCAGCTCTCCATGATGGAGAAAAAACAGCCGACACTCGTCAATGATGCAGGATACTGTGACCTTTAGAAATAACTATATAAGAATCAAATATCAGCTAATAAAATAATCTGTATGTACACAATTTTATGCTGAAGTTGACCAAAATGTTAAATTGACTGCCACTCGCTTTCCACCCACCAAACAACTCTTAGATTGTAAACTCTGGAGCAAGGTCCCCTCTCCTCTTAGATTGTAAGCTCTGGGGCAGGGTCCCCTCTCCCATTAGATTGTAAGCTCTGGGGCAGGGTCCCCTCTCCTCTTAGATTGTAAGCTCTGGGGCAGGGTCCCTCTCCTCTTAGATTGTAACCTCTGGGGCAGGGTCCCTCTCTCTTAGATTGTAAGCTCTGGGGCAGGGTCCCCTCTCCCATTAGATTGTAAGCTCTGGAGCAGGGTCCCCTCTCCTCTTAGATTGTAAGCTCTGGGGCAGGGTCCCTCTCCTCTTAGATTGTAAGCTCTGGGGCAGGGTCCTCTCTCCCATTAGATTGTAAGCTCTGGGCAGGGTCCCCTCTCCTCTTAGATTGTAACCTCTGGGGCAGGGTCCCCTCTCCTCTTAGATTGTAAGCTCTGGGGCAGGGTCCCCTCTCCCATTAGATTGTAAGCTCTGGAGCAGGGTCTCTCCTCTTAGATTGTAGAGCTCTGGGGCAGGGTCCCCTCTCCTCTTAGATTGTAACCTCTGGGGCAGGGTCCCCTCTCCTCTTAGATTGTAAGCTCTGGGGCAGGGTCCCCTCTCTTAGATTGTAAGCTCTGGGGCAGGGTCCCCTCTCCTATTAGATTGTAAACTCTGGGGCAGGGTCCTCTCTCCTCTTAGATTGTAAACTCTGGGGCAGGGTCCCCTCTCCTCTTAGATTGTAAGCTCTGGGGCAGGGTCCCCTCTCCTCTTAGATTGTAAGCTCTGGGGCAGGGTCCCTCTCCTCTTAGATTGTAACCTCTGGGGCAGGGTCCCCTCTCCTCTTAGATTGTAAGCTCTGGAGCAGGGTCCCTCTCCTCTTAGATTGTAAGCTCTGGGGCAGGGTCTCCTCTCCTCTTAGATTGTAAGCTCTGGGGCAGGGTCCCTCTCCTCTTAGATTGTAAGCTCTGGGGCAGGGTCCCTCTCCTCTTAGATTGTAACCTCTGGGGCAGGGTCCCCTCTCCTCTTAGATTGTAAGCTCTGGAGCAGGGTCCCCTCTCCTCTTAGATTGTAAGCTCTGGAGCAGGGTCCCCTCTCCTCTTAGATTGTAAGCTCTGGAGCAGGGTCCCCTCTCCTCTTAGATTGTAAGCTCTGGGGCAGGGTCCCCTCTCCTCTTAGATTGTAAGCTCTGGGGCAGGGTCCCCTCTCCTCTTAGATTGTAAGCTCTGGAGCAGGGTCCCCTCTCCTCTTAGATTGTAAGCTCTGGGGCAGGGTCCCCTCTCCTCTTAGATTGTAAGCTCTGGGGCAGGGTCCCCTCTCCTCTTAGATTGTAAGCTCTGGGGCAGGGTCCCCTCTCCTATTGTTCTAAGTGTGTAATGTGTTTGTATATTTGTTATTCTGCCTCTCCCGTTGTACAGCGCTACGTAACTCGTTAGTGTTTTATAAATTCCTGTAACATAAGAAATTGCATGTTTCAATATTGTTTTGGTTTTAAGGGCATCTTGTGATACAGTGTGCGCCGTAAGGTACGGTTTCATTTTTAGGTTTACTGTAGTGCGTTTGCTCGGGGCGTTTGCGCTTGTTGCGTCTCAGTATTTATTATTAGAGGTATATACAGGTTATTTTTCAGAATAGAAGCGCTGTGTTTTATTGTCGTTGTGTAAATATCTCTTTCTGCACATCGTGGGACGGGGTTGTGTGTTTTCGCTTTTATTTCTCGTTGGATACTTCCTGCGTCTCACAAGGACTTTTATTGAGCAATCAGAGAATATTCCGGTCCGGGGGATTAGGAGGAAGCACAGATGAGGTTTTCCTCGCACGGTGTCTTTAAAGGGTTAATAACATGTGGTTTACAATGTATTTACAGTAGAGAAATGTGTGGCTCTGGGGTAAAGGTGCAGGTAACCGGTGCCACGGCAAATACTCCGACCAAATAACAACCACAGCTGGGATCCGACTGCAGGTTTATTCCAAGAGCACCAAAATATCAGTGACATGTCGGTGCCCTCTTGTTCCCTGCACTTCGTTGAGTCCTTTTCGCCAACCCTGCAGTGAAATCAGCATTCACCGAGGGTCCCCGAAGTGCAGGGAACAAGCCGCTGAACACATACAAAAAACCGCCGAACGCCTGCCGGAAAAAGTGGACAAGCCGACGAATGGGAAACAAAAATAGAAAAGGCCATTTGAAAAAAATTAATTGGAAAGAAAAAAAAAATTATTTAAAGGATCCTGAAAAATCCTAATAAAGAGACTTTTTGCTGCAGATTAAAATAATAAACGGTTTATTAGATATTGAATAAAAAAAATGGGAATATTTTTAACATTGAAGCCTATGGGATTCGCCTGAATAAACCTGCCGAATTAAACCACCGAATGAAGCCACTGAACATCAGGGCAATTCACTGACAATTATCTGCTGTTCTATGTGAATAGATTAACCATTGCTTCTCTATGGGGGATTTCACTGCAGCCGAACAGGCACCGTATGTCACTGCCGCCCAACGGGCACCGTATGTCACTGCCGCCCAACGGGCACCGTATGTCACTGCGCCCCAACAAGCACCGTATGTCACTGCCGCCCAACAAGCACCGTATGTCACTGCCGCCCAACGGGCACCGTATGTCACTGCCGGCCCAACGGCACCGTATGTCACTGCCGCCCAACGGGCACCGTATGTCACTGCCGCCCAACGGGCACCGTATGTCACTGCCGCCCAACGGGCACCGTATGTCACTGCCGCCCAACGGGCACCGTATGTCACTGCCGCCCAACGGGCACCGTATTTCACTGCCGCCCAACGGGCACCGTATTTCACTGCCCCCAACGGGCACCGTATTTCACTGCCGCCCAACGGGCACCGTATTTCACTGCCGCCCATCGTGCATCGTATGTCACTGCCGCCCAACGGGCACCGTATGTCACTGCCGCCCAACGGGCACCGTATGTCACTGCCGCCCAACGGGCACCGTATTTCACTGCCCCCCAACGGGCACCGTATTTCACTGCCGCCCAACGGGCACCGTATTTCACTGCCGCCCATCGTGCATCGTATGTCACTGCCGCCAACGGGCACCGTATGTCACTGCCGCCCAACGGGCACCGTATGTCACTGCGCCCAACGGGCACCGTATTTCACTGCCGCCCAACGGGCACCGTATTTCACTGCCCCCCAACGGGCACCGTATTTCACTGCCGCCCAACGGGCACCGTATTTCACTGCCGAACAGGCACCGTATGTCACTGCCGCCCAACAGGCACCGTATTTCACTGCCACCGAACAGGCACCGTATTTCACTGCCCCCCAACGGGCACCGTATGTCACTGCCCCCCAACGGGCACCGTATGTCACTGCCCCCCAACGGGCACCGTATGTCACTGCCCCCCAACGGGCACCGTATGTCACTGCCCCCCAACGGGCACCGTATGTCACTGCCCCCCAACGGGCACCGTATGTCACTGCCGCCCAACGGGCACTGTATGTCACTGCCGCCCATCGGGCATCGTATTTCACTGCCGCCCATCGGGCATCATATTTCACTGCCGCCCAACGGGCACCGTATTTCACTGCCGCCCAACGGGCACCGTATGTCACTGCCGCCCATCGTGCATCGTATTTCACTGCCGCCCAACGGGCACCGTATTTCACTGCCGCCCAACGGGCACCGTATTTCACTGCCGCCCAACGGGCACCGTATTTCACTGCCGCCCAACGGGCACCGTATTTCACTGCCGCCCATCGGGCACCGTATTTCACTGCCGCCCATCGGGCATCGTATTTCACTGCCCCCAACGGGCACCGTATTTCACTGCCCCCAACGGGCACCGTATTTCACTGCCGCCCAACGGGCACCATATTTCACTGCCGCCCAACGGGCACCGTATTTCACTGCCCCCCAACGGGCACCGTATTTCACTGCCCCCCAACGGGCACCATATTTCACTGCCGCCCAACGGGCACCGTATGTCACTGCCGCCCATCGGGCATCGTATTTCACTGCCACCCAACGGGCACCGTATTTCACTGCCCCCCAACGGGCACCGTATTTCACTGCCCCCCAACGGGCACCATATTTCACTGCCGCCCAACGGGCACCGTATGTCACTGCCGCCCATCGGGCATCGTATTTCACTGCCACCCAACGGGCACCGTATTTCACTGCCCCCCAACGGGCACCGTATTTCACTGCCACCCAACGGGCACCGTATTTCACTGCCCCCCAACGGGCACCGTATTTCACTGCCCCCCAACGGGCACCGTATTTCACTGCCCCCCAACGGGCACCGTATGTCACTGCCGCCCAACAGGCACCGTATGTCACTGGCAATTCACTAATATTTGATGAACTGCCAGCTTTCTGAATAGCCGAATGGCCACGAAATGTCACCGTACGGGGAAACTCACTGTTTGGTGTAATTTTGGGGCCAGTTCGGCTCTCACTGATTAACCCCTCAAGTAGTCAATCAGAAAAATAGTTAAACCGGAGTTGGCCCCGGAGCCACCACAGTTTGCCGTGTACTAGTCCTATAATTGGTATAAATGCTGACAGTCTATTCAACAATTCATGTATCACTTCATTGCAGACGCAGCCGGTACAAGCCATACAGCAATCAATATTCCTAGCATTGCAGGCGCAATCAATTATTGCATCAAAAATTCATTTCTGTCCATTGACAATGCCGCATTCATTTTTTGGCTTATTATTAACCATCGCTCAACGCACGTTTCTCCGCCGCGTTACCAGCACTTTCATCAGGATAATCTCTGAAGTCCTACAATTCCAGGACTTCTTTATCTGGGTATGTGGACCTCCCAATCAAGACTTCAATGTTTTTAGGTGCGTTATGTATACGGGTCCTCGCAAGGATTGCCTGTGTGTATACATGTTCATTCGTACTCACTGGAACCAATAGGAATGATCGTTGATAATAGCAGCATATATACCGCTTATAGGACTAGTACACGGGTCCCAATTCAAGGAGACCTGAAGGGAACACTAGACATTGAAATAATATATGTACGCCGAATGCTTTGATTACGGTTGGTGGAAATGATCTAATTTAGAATTCTTTAACCGCAGGCTCAATAATGATCATGTGATCACAGGACCGGTCCATGAATGTACCAACAAGCCAAATACCTATCTTTTTCTCCAAATTGGATGTTTCAGAATATGTGCACAAAGATTTATTTTTTTACCTAAACGTAATAAAAGTCATTTTTTATCTTAAGGAAATGAGGGATTTCTCCTCACTAGAGGAATTGTATTTAAATCAATCAGAAAGCCAGAAACGTCGCGAGAGCCGCCGCCGCTCTGCAACGGGATGCGGTAACGCCACAGGGAAATAACACCAAGGGGATGATGGGTGAGAAAGTGTGCAAAGCCAGCAGGATTGTTAGTGTTGCCGCATTAATAGAAATAATCAATGAGGAGGTTACAGAACAAAATCCACCTTAAATCGTGCAGAACTCACACCGCGCACCATTAGGCCTCATTCACACACAAAAAAATATTAAATTGAATATTGTGTATACGCGCATATCTGTGCGCACATACACGTGTATACGCAATGTTCCTTTAATCCCTGGCATCAAGTGTGTCTCGGGGTTAATTTCAGTGCTGAAAGCGGTAACCCCGAGCCATACTCAGGCTGGATACATACCTGTCCCTGCGCTCCCTCGCCGTCTCCTCCTCGCGAGAAGGGAACCAGGAAGCAAAACGCCACGATCGCACGGAGGAGACAGCGGGGGTGCAGCAAGGGAGCGTAGGGACAGGTATGTATGCAGGTTGCGGGTCCGGGGGCGGGACGCAGGTTGCGGGTCCGGGGGCGGGACGCAGGTTGCGGGTCCAGGCGGGACGCAGGTTGCGGGTCCAGGCGGGACGCAGGTTGCGGGGGCGGGACGCAGGTTGCAAGTCCGGGGACGGGACGCAGGTTGCGGGTCCAGGCGGGACGCAGGTTGCGGGTCCAGGCGGGACGCAGGTTGCGGGTCAAGGCGGGACGCAGGAAACCGTATCAGCTTTGATGGAGATGAAAAGAATGGTTAACTTTGGGAGATTAAGTTCTTGGGACGCCTGAGGTTGCTGAATCGCAAAACATCCTGAGACGGTGCCAGCAGACGCTGCGGACGAGGATGATGATACGAATGAGGAAGAATACACTGAATTAATTACATTTTTAAATTAAAAGTTTGTCTTCGATTATGAGAGAAGCAGCTGATGGTGGAATTAAAGCGTTCCAATTATTGAGAGACGGCGACACAGGGAAAGTAACGCCCCGCATGATTACTGTGTACACGGAGCTGACACCTCAAAGCAGCATTCCAGAGTGTGACCGAGTATACGCACAGAGAAACGCTGGAGACATGTTACGTGACAGCCTGCTGATTGCAGGGACTATGAAAGGATAGAACCCCCCCCCCCGGACCCATTAGGAGGGGGGGGGATGACTGCTGGTCTGGGTCGTACGGAGGCCTGATTGAATGGGATTGGTTGTGGTGTAAGTAGGTTTATAAACAATATAAGGGTCATATAAGAGTGAGAGGGGAGGGGTTTTACCTCTTCTGTTTTTTCCAGCGTGGCTGACACATCAGAATTTTCCCACCCAATTTGTGGGTTGCGGGACCTTCGAGTCACACCAGCGGAAAGAGTCCTGCGCCGCGTAGAAAACGTTTAAGAGGTAAGCCGCCAAATGGAGGGCTCTGGGGAGACGCGCCTGGCTGATGGCGTCACAGGTTAAGCGAAGGAGAAACTGCCACCTGTACGGTGCTGCCGGTGGGCAGATGTTAAAGCTGCGGCCGATGCCCTCCCAAACAAGAAATGGTGTTGCGTGATGATGGATGGTGGGCCTGGGTATTGGACGACAGATCACAGACATCAGCAGTCAGGCCCGAATCATTGAACCGTTTACCGTCCACATTACTCGGGGTGAAGGAAAAGGGACCAGAGCAGAGGTTAAGACACAGCTGAAACGTTTTGAGGACACCAAAATAAATACTGCACAAATCCAAACGACAATAATTTGCTGAAAGGGAGAAACAAAACGCCAAGATTTACAGCGTGACAGAACGCCAATATTGTGTATCAAGGGACACGTGGCCACAGCATGTCCACACAGACACAATGAAGGTCCTTCACCGTGGGGTCGTTATTGCAAACGCTAAAGGAAAGACAACCTCAAACCAGCAACGGATGAAGATGATTACAGACACGGGTTCGCTTTTAAAAAGAAAGATTACCAACTAGATGGGTCAATACCAAAAGGCCTGCCGGCTGATACAGGGGCCACATCGCGTACAATTACCCAGATCAAACGTCAGGAGGTTTAACGTCACTTTTAATCCAGAGAAACATTCAATGGAGCGGCACGGAGAAGAGGCAACGTGTGACAGTGAGGGGAGCCATGTGATGGTGACACTGAAGAAAACAATCTACACACCTTCAATTTATCTTCTTTGTAGAAATGGTAACACACAGTAGTGTGTCCGGCAGAGTCCAGCGCGTACACACACACACACACACACACACTTTACTGCCTGAATACGTTTGGAAATGCGAGAGCCGTCACGCAGGTTATGATATTCACACGCGGCATAAAATCCCAGCTCATAGTGATCATGTGATATCATAAAACTATGAAATGTGGTAGAATGAAAATTCAGAGCAAGATCAATAACGCTAACCTGAACATTGACATTTTCACTCACGGAAAATGTGATCAGAGCCGCATTACAGTCAGTACACACGGATTGCAAACAGTCTGATGCTTAAGCCCCAGCCTCATTACAGTCAGTACACACGGATTGCAGAGAGTCTGATGCTCTAGCCCCGGCCGCATTAGTCTGTACACATGGATTGCAGAGAGTCTGGCGCTCAAGCCCCGGCCGCATTACAGTCAGTACACACAGAATGCAGAGAGTCTGACGCTCAAGTCCCGGCCGCATTAGTCAGTACACACGGATTGCAGAGAGTCTGACGCTCAAGCCCCAGCCTTATTACAGTCAGTACACACGGATTGCAAACAGTCTGACACTTAAGCCCCAGCCTCATTACAGTCAGTACACATGGATTGCAGAGAGTCTGATGCTCTAGCCCCGGCCGCATTAGTCTGTACACATGGATTGCAGAGAGTCTGGCGCTCAAGCCCCGGCCGCATTACAGTCAGTACACACGGATTGTAGAGAGTCTGACGCTCGAGTCCCGGCCGAATTAGTCTGTACACATGGATTGCAGAGAGTCTGACGCTCAAGCCCCAGCAACATTACAGTCAGTACACACGGTTTCAGCAGGTCCTATAGACAGTATTTACGGATTGTTACCCTGGTGCAGGATTTGTGTACTTTCTGAAGAACACACGTGATACAGTGTTAGCCGCGGAGAGGTTTATTGCCTTCACATCTATAAACCTTTGACGTATTGAGTCATAAAATGTATAAGATCTGACAAGGGCGCGGAGCTCATGGGAAATAGTTTTATGTTGCTGCTAAGTAAGGAAGGCGTAAGACATGAGACCCCGGTACTTTACTCAACCCATCAGAAGAGGACTGCTGAGAGTGACCGGACAACGCTGTGCGACATGGCTCGATGTCTGTTAATGGAGAGCTATTTGCAAAAATAATTCTGGACACCTGTAGTAATGACAGCCACTCAGATCCCACACAGGGGCTTTAACAACCGCTTAGCACAAACTCCGTATCACCCCGACAGGTAAAAAGCCGGACCTTTCCAAGATGAGCTTTTTGGGGTCAGAATGTCTTGCATAGAATTCTGACAACTCAAAATGTGAGCGAGGGGTTTGTTGGGTTTCACAAGAACAGACCCTCCTATTACCAGAAATTATATTTCGGCAAGTACCGGTTCTGCAATGACTTTGTTGGGATCACCGGGATGTGGAGATGTGTGTGAGCGGTGAATGCATTTTCTACAAAACTCTGTTTTACAAGAGGCCAGATGAATGAACAATCAGAGTCTGTTGGAAGCCATGGCACCCGCTACATCCATTGAACCAAGTGGTCCCAATCCCCTCCATCAGCCTGATCCTCCTGCCTGATACATTTTGTCAGCTGGAAGAAGAATGTGTCCTTGCGTGGTGAAAAGTCTGGTCTGAAACGCTGCGGGGTGACACCGTGACGGATAAAGGGGATAAATGCGCAGTGAATCATCACTACTAGAATACATTATAATACACGGTCATGGCTGCACGTTGTGTATCCCCCTAACCAGCAGTAAACCAGGCCCTGAGTTGGCGGGTGCATCGCCTACCCCAGCAGCTCCTATTCCTGTGTGCCACACTGATACCATGCTGGAAAGACATGTGTGAGATCCACAAAACTAAAATCAACCCTCCAAAAACGAGTCGCTCTTGAATAGGCTGGATTAATTTATGCTTGGAGATTATTCCACGATTTGCAGCACTAATGAAGGCTAAGGCCGGGGGCACACTAGGCGTTTTCTTTAACGCACTGGCGTGCGTTAAAGAAAACGCTAACGCACCGCCCCCCCCCCTTGACGCCCACCTGCCCCCCTCCACAAGGCTGCAAAGCGCGAACTTCCTATGGAGGATCGCGCTTTGCAGCCACGTCGACGCGCATCGACAGTGATGATCTCTAGGTGCACGCATGCTACGCGCGCGCACAAGCATGCGACGGGCACCGGTAACGCACACTAGTGCGAACAAGACGACGCCTAGTGTGCCCCCGGCCTTAGTGTCCTCATTATCCCTCGGACGAAGGGAACGAGCAACAAGTCCTGCCAAGCTCATCAATCTCAGACATGGCATTTCTGGGATCAGCCCTTTTAGCAATTCCTCCGCCAATAAATGATATATATTGTGATAAAAACATGTCGTGTTACACTCACTTTACACACCAGAAGGTTGGAAAACCAGAGGTCAGGGAAAGTACTTATACACCTGTGTAACATTGTTGCTCCCTGTATAGATTGCCGTTTGTGGCTTAATGCGAGATTGTGGTTATTGGAAGCTCCGTGCACTTTGAGGTGTTGCATCTGGTGCTTCCATCTAAATTTAGTGTTCACTAGTGCTCTATTGTGATTGCTGAAAAGTTACAGGAAGCTGGTAGTATAATCACCAAAACCTTACCAGACTCAAAAGTTAGAAGGCGGAAACGTTGGCAGGCGCGGTATGGGTTGGAGGAAGGCGGAAACGTTGGCAGGCGCGGTATGGGTTGGAGGAAGGCGGAAACGTTGGCAGGCGCGGTATGGGTTGGAGGAAGGCGGAAACGTTGGCAGGCGCGGTATGGGTTGGAGGAAGGCGGAAACGTTGGCAGGCGCGGTATGGGTTGGAGGAAGGTGGAAACGTTGGCAGGCGCGGTATGGGTTGGAGGAAGGCGGAAACGTTGGCAGGCGCGGTATGGGTTGGAGGAAGGTGGAAACGTTGGCAGGCGCGGTATGGGTTGGAGGAAGGTGGAAACGTTGGCAGGCGGGTATGGGTTGGAGGAAGGCGGAAACGTTGGCAGGCGCGGTATGGGTTGGAGGAAGGCGGAAACGTTGGCAGGCGCGGTATGGGTTGGAGGAAGGTGGAAACGTTGCCAGGCGTGGGAAATGTTGGAGGAAGGCAGAAACGTTGGCAGGCGCGGTATGGGTTGGAGGAAGGCGGAAACGTTGGCAGGCGCGGTATGGATTGGAGGAAGGCGGAAACGTTGGCAGGCGCGGTATGGGTTGGAGGAAGGCGGAAACGTTGGCAGGCGCGGTATGGGTTGGAGGAAGGCGGAAACGTTGGCAGGCGCGGTATGGGTTGGAGGAAGGCGGAAACGTTGGCAGGCGCGGTATGGGTTGGAGGAAGGCGGAAACGTTGGCAGGCGCGGGAAATGTTGGAGGAAGGCAGACTTCTCCACTGTCATAGGATTTTAGGAAATTAAATTGCCAACATTCAGACATTCCAGTCACAATCATACGAGTGTATCCGGCCACAGCAGTATGCAGGCAGGGCGACCATGAACATTATTTCCCAAACCTCATGGCTCAAGAGTAACAGGCAAAATGTGACTGGGTTTATTAGAACTCCCGTGAAACCTGAATAACACCATTAGGAGAGCCTGCACTCATATGGCAGAGTCTATGGGTCTTAAGAGGTCCTGGATGCAAGTTCTACATCTGTCCCAATGAGAAACCAGCTTTCAAAAAGTGACATCACATGGATACCGGACCTCTGTCCAACGAGGGCCTTCACACCGCCTGATAACTTCTTGGACACTGCATGCTACCAGAAGTTCCCCACCGGCTCCTGGCACTCTGGGTTCTTACCATTCAGACTGAACCCCCCTCCCCCATTCCTGGATCCTGATGCAATGACCCTGTTCTTGTAGTTGCTAGGACCAGCTCTGGTTCACCTCCATGTGAATCCCGAGCAGGACATGTCCTCCAGTACCACAACCATCTTCTGATCCGGCCAGGGGGCTGATCCAGTTTCCACGACACCGGACCTGGTTTGAATGTTAGCAAGGCACTGACAAAAATGTTTGCACACAGATGGGGCTTATTCACTAAAACAGGAACTGTGCAGGAATGATGGAACCAAATCCCCAACCGTGTTACCTTCCTCTTTGGTTATTTTTTTCTAAACAAAATTCTTCCTATTGCCCACTTTTCAAAGCCACAGGAAATAGTATGTAGTTACAGGCAGAGCACGGGGCAAAGCCACGAACTGGAGGCCAAAGACCTGACTCCAAGGTGAGCCAGTTTAACCGAATGACTAAACATACAAAATATCTGAAAATGAAAGCAGAAGCCGGGGTGTAAGTTACAGATATGGAGGAACACCTTGTGACATTGGGGAAGTTCCAACACTGACGGCCTTACTGTCCACCACTCACAGGACCATCACTCTCTGCCGTGTGAATTCTGAAGCAACACTGGAAACCCCTACAACCACAACAACACGTGAAGCAGGACTCTATAAACTCAAACCTTTTATTACAGTGACTTGACCATCTCCATGTGACGCACCTCGATCCCCTTGAGATGATGTATTGAGGCGGAACAAGAGTCAGTTCAACGTATCAAGAGGATCTTCCTCTGTGAAGCAGTAAAGCCCAGCCTATGGATTGTGGGAGTTATCTCAGTAAATATCATATCACCATTATGCGGATAGTGAGCAGAGACACATCCTGAACCCGACTCCCCTCCTGCATAAAGCCCTGATCCCCCCCAGTGCCAAATATCATCATAGAAAAACCCAGCTTACATACAGTGTCTATAGGGGTGTCGGGGTGCAGTGTATATAGGGGCGAAAGAGTGCTGAGTATATAGGGGTGTCAAGGTGACGTGTTGTCACGGGGGCACCCGGTGACAGCCGAGGTGGGGCCCATATTCGGGATTGATAGCCCAGAAGGCAGTAGTGCAGCTGGTTGCCTAATTGGCAGACTGGCGATGAAGCACAAGCAAACCCTAATCTAAACTCTCTAAACTAAGGGTGGGTACTAGCACTACTGGGTGAAGCAAATCGAATAAAACAAAGCGAAGTACAAGAGGGAAATAACAAGAGTCAAAGAACAAAAGCCGAAGTTAGGAACCAGAACGGATAAAAATCAGGCAGAGCCAGGAGTCAGAACCAGGAAGGATAAATCAGACATGTGCTCTATGGTCAGGTGATCAAGGACCTGATAGGCTGCAGGAAAATACTGGAGCGGAAGGTGGAGAGGGGTGGACCAGACAGGGGTAAAGCTGGCACGGATTAGCTCTCCTATAGGGCTGGAAACGTGACAAGTGTGTGTATAGGGTCATCAGGGTGCAGTATGTGCGTAGGGGTCGTCAGAGTGAGGCGGCGTGCACGGGGGGGGGGGGGGTGTCAGGAGGCGACGGGCACAGGGGGTGTCAGGAGGCGACGGGCACAGGGGGTGTCAGGAGGCGACGGGCACAGGGGGTGTCAGGAGGCGACGGGCACAGGGGGTGTCAGGAGGCGGCGGGCACAGGGGGTGTCAGGAGGCGGCGGGCACAGGGGGTGTCAGGAGGCGGCGGGCACAGGGGGTGTCAGGAGGCGGCGGGCACAGGGGGTGTCAGGAGGCGACGTGCACAGGGGGTGTCAGGAGGCGACGTGCACAGGGGGTGTCAGGAGGCGACGTGCACAGGGGGTGTCAGGAGGCGACGTGCACAGGGGGTGTCAGGAGGCGACGTGCACAGGGGGTGTCAGGAGGCGACGTGCACAGGGGGTGTCAGGAGGCGACGTGCACAGGGGGTGTCAGGAGGCGACGTGCACAGGGGGCAACAGCACGCGGCGGGCACAGGGGGCAACAGCGCGCGGCAGGCACAGGGGGCAACAGCGCGCGGCGGGCACAGGGGGCAACAGCGCGCGGCGGGCACAGGGGGCAACAGCGCGCGGTGGGCACAGGGGGCAACAGCGCGCGGTGGGCACAGGGGGCAACAGCGCGCGGTGGGCACAGGGGGCAACAGCGCGCGGTGGGCACAGGGGGCAACAGCGCGCGGTGGGCACAGGGGGCAACAGCGCGCGGTGGGCACAGGGGGCAACAGCGCGCGGTGGGCACAGGGGGCAACAGCGCGCGGCGGGCACAGGGGGCAACAGCGCGCGGCGGGCACAGGGGGCAACAGCGCGCGGCGGGCACAGGGGGCAACAGCGCGCGGCGGGCACAGGGGGCAACAGCGCGCGGCGGGCACAGGGGGCAACAGCACGTGGCGGGCATAGGGGCAACAGCACACGGCGGGCATAGGGGCAACAGCGCACGGCGGGCATAGGGGGCAACAGCGCACGGCGGGCATAGGGGCAACAGCGCACGGCGGGCATAGGAGGCAACAGCGCATGGTGGGCATAGGGGGCAACAGCGCACGGCGGGCATAGGGGGCAACAGCGGGTATAGGGGGCGACAGCGTGTATAGGTGAGGTAGTGTGCGGTAATTTATATATCCATGACTGTGCAACGTGACGTGTAGATTCACACTCTCTGCGGCTGATCCTGCGCACAGCACTGTCCTCCTCCCTTTGTGTGTGACACACTGCATCCCAGTCAACTCTGCCCGGCATGTTACTCATCACAAGGTACAGTGACACATACCGATCTCTCACACAAGGACTGACACACCTGTAACACTCTCCACCAAAGCTATGCTACATGCCCTGACACCAAGAGTGCGCGCACACACACATAAACCTTGTGGTTCCCCATTGCACCTCCATTACTGACAGCTGTTGATTTTAGGATGTTCAGGAGCAAAGAGAACTGCCTCACTGACCTTAAATACCATTAGGTGCCATAAAGTTATCCTTGGCCCCAATAGTCACTCAGGTTTCATTTCTTACAGACCTGACTGTCTGGCCCATGTCATCAGTCACGTCCCCCTTCCCGATCGGTCCAGGGGTCCCTTTCTTTCAAACATAATCCTTAACTTCCATTGTGTTTCAGTAACAGTAACTGGGCATGCTCTGTGCAATTCCCTCCCATTATCCGTACGCACAATCAAATCACCTATTGTCTTGGTTTGAACATTTTTCAAACATTCCTCAGTCACAAAACCTTTTTTATTGTGCTAATTTGGCCTTTTCAGTCAATGCTCTCTGAAACGTCTTCATTATAACCCATCCTGCTTTACCAGCAATCTTATGCTGTTTTATCATACGCACTAAGAGTTAAGCTGCGTGTTTCACCATCTAAACCTGAAATAGGTGCAGAATATTTTATCAATTCATCTGCAATAGGTTTCAGTAAATCACCTCTAGCCCATTCAGAAATTGATCCAGAATTTCCTGACTCTTTCCAAATAGGCAATGTAACATACTTAAAACAGCAGCAATTGAAGGCAGACTAGTGAACACAGGCTTATATATCAAACGCACATCACGCGCTAGACATTTTGAGATCGGGTGATATCCTGCTCGATATGCCCTTTAAAATAGTTTCTTATCCTGCCGACCACACCATTAACCCCTTCCCGACCGCTGACGTACTATGTACGTCCGATCGGGAAGTCTCGCTTAGACCCTCGGATGTACTTAGTAGGTCAGGGTCTCCTAACCTCCCTCCCGGCACTTACCTCCCTTGCCAGGCTGACAGGCTGGAAGCCGCCTGCTTTTTTAGGGGGGCTGGCAGGCGCAATGTCATCACGTTGCATGATGAGGTCATTGACAGGCGACCACTGGCGCCTGCAGTAAAAATCAGGAAAAGAAGGGCTCCCTTGGAGTCCTCTATCTCCTCAACCATTTATGCTAGGGAAAAACAAATTGCACCACTGGTAAGGGGAGAGCATTAACTATTTGCTGCCAAATCGCGATTTTGTGCCGAATTGCAATTCAAACCTGGAGGTGGCTGACATCTTGGATGTCAGCCAAGCCTCTGGGTCACCCCCCACCCACTGACATCCTCACCATATGTGTGAGGACGTCAGTGGGCCAGTTAACCCCCTAGCTACCAAGTGGAGATCTTTCGGATCCGTGGCAGCTAGAGGGTCATATTTTATATATCATTGGAGGTGCCTGATCATGGCATTTCCAATGATACCAAAGATGACCAGGTTTGTTGTAAAAATAAAATAAAAGAATATTAAAAAGAAATTGGGGTTTTTAAAAAAATTTTATATCTGGGGGAGGCACTATAATAGGTCCTAGGCTGGCATTTAAAAATAATGAGCATAAAACGGTCAAAATGATCTCAGCGCACAGAGGTGAAATGGCTCAGCAGTGAAGTGGTTAAAAAGCAAAAACACGTAAAAAATTGGGTATTTCTAATCTCGGGACAAAATTTTGAAACTATTTAGCCGGGGTCTTTTTTGGCAGTTGTAGATTTTGGGGATTAAATTTCAAAAAAGTGTGTTTTTTCCATTTTTTCATCGTATTTCATTTTTTTTATTATTATAGTAAATTATACGATATGATGGAAATAATGGTATCTTTAGAAAGTCCATTTAATGGCAGGAAAAACGGTGTATAATATGTGTGGGTTCCATAAGCGAATAAGAGGAAACTTTAACCTAAACACAAACAGCGCAGAAACGTTAAAAACAGCAGCGGGCACTAAAGGATGGATTTACGTAAAACCGCCCGGTCACTAAGGGGTTAAAATAATTCATCCAAAGTGATGCAAACTATTTGCACAGTAGGTTGTACAATTACAGCTATGTCATAAACATGTGACTATAATGACCATGTGGCCAAGATGGCCGCCACCATGTGTGTTTAACTTTTATATTTAATATTCACCCATTGCGCAGCGCTACGGAACTTGTTAGCTCTTTATAAATACTTGTAACTGGTGTGTATGAGTATCACAGAACTCCACAGCAATAAAACTCACAGTAATGTGCGCTGAGCATGAGTTTTATTGCTGTGGAGCTCTGTGATACACTCATACACACCACACCGCGTGTGTATTACTGTATCACAGAGCTCCACAGCACTAAAACTCACAGTAATGTGCAGTGTGTATGAGCGTGAGTTTTATTGCCGTAGAGCTCTGTGATACAGTAATACACACGCGTGTGGAGTGTATCACAGAACTCTACGGCAATAAAACTCACAGTAACGTGGGTGTGTGTGACTAATAGATTTCTCAAAGCTATTAATTAGAAGATCATATGATTTGTGTGTTTCAAACTATGCAATTTATACAGTTAATTTTATATCAAGTCAGGAGGCTTCATATTTTGCATTCTCTTTTCTTTACTAAACAACAGCAGCAAAGGAAAGTTTACATAGCAACAGCAGTAACCAATAAACGATAAGTGAGTAGTCAGTCTTAGCCACGCCCTCTTTTCTTTGCTGCTGGCGACCAGGTGAGACGTTTCCAAAACCGCTCCTGGTTGCCAGGCCTAATATATATATGTACATTTAGTTTTATTAATTAATGTAGAGTAATATTTATGATTGCTAACATTATTAGCTTATTTGAGTAATATTTGTGATTGCTAACATTGTTATTTGTGCTGCATTGTGTTTTTTTCTCCACAGGTCCCTGCTGTGCGGGCACTCTCCCGCCTGCAGGGTGCGCTTTGCAATTCGCTTGGTCTCCCGGCGGACCGAGGGCCCTTTGCCCCTTGGTGGTCGGGTGACCATCGGCGGCACGTTTTTTTCCCGAGATTTGGGGGATTATTTTACATTTATTCCCTGTTTTTTGCTTTGCGAACGGCACCCTCTGCCTCAGCGCATGCGCGGCTTTTCTCCCCTCATGCGTAGGCGTCCCTATTGCGCGCGCGCGCGGCCATTTTAGGTTCCAACCGTTTGCCGCCATTCGGAGTTCGCGCCCTCCATACCTCACAGCCTCGCGGGTAGCAGCACGCTATCACCGAAGCGTTTTAATAAAGACCGAAGGCATCCGCTTTTCTAGCAGGACCCGTCCGCTATCTCGGGTGAGCCCCGATAACCTTATTTGTCTACAAATACATATTTATACAATCTGCCTGCATACATCGGGTGAGCCCCGAAAACTATATATGATCGTGCAAATTAAGGCATACATATATATTCTATATCTGCAACGGGTGAGCCCCGTTATTCCAAATTTGATGGATCCTCCTCAATTAAATCTTAGCCATCAGGAAGAGCTGAAGACCTGGCTCCTTTCAGCCATTTCTGAGACCTTGCCCATTGCTCTTGCAGCGTTGCCTCCACTTCCTCAGCAGGATCCTCCGGTGCTTTCCAGAGCTCAGACCCCGGCCCAATCTGTGGACTCTCAGTCCAAATCAATCCGAGACTGCCGCCCCGTCGCGAAAAAGACCCTGGAAGGGCCAGTCTGAAACCGCGGGAAAGGTTAAAGGCCCCGCTAAAAAAATCCTCTCGTATGTCTGCTCAAAATCAGAACGAGGATGCCTCTTGCGATTTGGAGGATTACCGGGCAGATTACCCGGAAGATGAAGGAGCAGAGACTGCCAGTGACCCGCCGGCTACTCCTAGCTCGACGGGTGAGCCCCGTCCCGATGCCATGGCTATTATACCCCACTCAGCCACTTCAGCTCTTCGCTCTCTGGTGTCCTCGGACACTCCGGCACCGATCCTGGACGCTAGAATGTAGGACGCTAGGTTTTTCGATCCACGCACCACTACACACCCCAGGTCTCCGGCCTGGATTCCACCAGATCATATCGCAGAGTTCCTGCGCTTCTGGTTGCGCTGTCCGTTGGAGAAAGCTGACAGAGCACGCTTGCGGGCGGAATGCCCTCGCCCGACACTACCAGATAAAGTATCCCATACCCCGGAGTTTGAGGACTTTGTCACCTTCATGGGGAAGGCTGGCAGGGATCCTCGACGGAGTCTGGAACAGGGTCTCCGCGGCGCCCAGGACAAGTTGCTGGACGTCTCGGGCCCCCTTTCTCTGATTTTTGTCATGGCGGATGAGGCGTTAAATAACAATGCTCCGCTCGATCCGGCCCTGGTCCGTGAATGGGCACAGCGCGCACTTTGCCTTTTGGGGAACGCTAATGTTGGCATTTCTTCAGAACGCCGTAAAGCGGCACTTTTTCGTTTTGATGCTAAACTAACCTCTATGTCCACCAAGGAGTTGGGTCCTGCAGCGAAGGGGTTGCTGTTCGGGGATCTCTTCTTAAAAGAACTCAACCGCAAGGTTAACATATACACCAATTTGCAGAAAGTGCAATCTAACAGGAAGCGAGTTTTCCACCCTACAACTCGTTTTTCCTCCAGGGCTGGCGCACCAAGAGGTCGGGTCGCCAGCCGATACCACACCTCGTATAGACCTCGCATTCCCTCGTACCAAGGCACGGACGTGCAGTATCGTCCTAGCCCAATCCTGGCACGGGGAGTTCCCGTCGGTCGTGGCTTCGGCAGACCCAGACGCCGCTACTCCGCGGGTAAGTACCCCTGCGCTTCCGCTACCCCACATACCGGTCGCGGGTCGATTACGCTTTTTTCTTCCCAAGTGGCGCGAGCTCACCTCCGATTCCTGGGTCCTGCGAACTGTGTCCGGGTTTTAATAGACTTCTCCCAGGTTCCCGTCCAGTCTGTTTCCCCGGTCCCGGCCCGTTACTCCTCTCGAGAATCAGCATTGATAGACGAGGAACTTCGCTCCCTGCAGTTGAAAGGAGCCATCCTCCCCGCACTAGAACCCCCGTGCTTCACCAGCAATGTATTCCTGGTCCACAAAAAGTCTGGGGACCTCCGGCCGGTAATAAATTTAAAGGCCCTCAATGCTTTTGTGTCCTATCGCCACTTCAAAATGGAGGGCATACACCTCCTCAGAGATCTCCTTCGAGA
This sequence comes from Leptobrachium leishanense, assembly GCA_009667805.1. Taxonomy (NCBI): domain Eukaryota; kingdom Metazoa; phylum Chordata; class Amphibia; order Anura; family Megophryidae; genus Leptobrachium; species Leptobrachium leishanense. Next base: position 20,458 of record RXON01003103.1, read on the forward strand.
CGGCGACTGGTTCACGAGATTAGATCTCACGGACGCTTACCTCATGGTCCCGGTCCATCCCGCCCACAGACTGTGCTTGCAGTTCCGCTGGCATCGCGACCTCTGGCACTTCACCTGTCTGCCGTTCGGCCTCAGTTCCCCACCCTGGTGTTTCATGGAGCTCCTCAAACCGGTCATGGCCTCCATACGGGCCCAAGGCATCAGGACGATTGTATACCTAGACGACATACTGGTATTGGCCCAGAATCCCGTCCAATCCTTGCATCACACCACCTTGGTAGTGGCACTCTTGCAAGACCTGGGCTTTATCATCAACAGAGAGAAGTCAGAGCTGCGGCCCACTCAAACCATCACCTTCTTAGGGTTCGACATCGACTCCACGTCTTGTCAACTCTGCCTTCACCGCAGAAGCTTCCGGCCATCAAGAAGACTCTCAGAGGAGTCTTGTCGTCAGAGGTTCGGGTGGAACTCCTATGGTGGCGGCGCCACATGGAAGCCTGGAATGGACGCGCCATCTTCGGCTCCCTACCGGACTTTGTTCTGGACTCGGATGCCAGCCAATCGGGTTGGGGAGCGACCTGCGGATCCGCATGTACGGGCGGGGCATGGACCCCCAAGGAACGGCAGCTTCATCTCAATTGCCTGGAACTCATTGCCGGCTCCTTCGCCATCCGCAGCTTTACCCAGGACCTCCTCACTCCTTCTCCGCATGGACAACATTTCTGCAGTCCAATACGTCAACCGACTGGGGGGCTCCCGATCCAAGATCCTATCGGACCTTACTCTCTCCCTCTTCAATTACTGCCTGGAACGGAACATCTCCCTCACGGCGGAATACCTACCCGGTTCCTCCAACTATGTGGCGGATTGGTTTTCAAGATATTGGAGAGACTCCAGCGACTGGAAATTGGAAGTTCCTACGTTCCAACAGCTGTCCTTAATGAGGGAGGTCCGCAGATGGAGGATTCAACTTCTCCTGATCACGCCCCTGTGGCATGCTCAACCCTGGTTTCCCGCTGACGTTGGAACTCTCCTGCCTTCATCCGCTTCAGCTACCGTCCTTCCATTCAATTCTGACAGATCCCCAAGGCGGACCACACCCGTTGGTCGTGGAAGGCAACCTTTCCCTGGTGGCATGGATGATTTCCAGGGACCCAGCATGCTGCCAGGCCTATCGGAAGCAGCTCGCACCTTATTACGGGAATCCTGGGCTCCTGGCACGCGACGGAGCTACTGTTACGCATGGAGAACTTGGTGTAATTGGTGTGTGCGACACGAGGCTGATCCCGCTACAGCTCCTTTACCCCTAATCCTTAACTTTCTGGCGGACCTTTCCACTTCCGGCAAATCGTACCGTACCATTAACCTATTCCGTTCCGCTATCTCGGCTGCTCACGTGCCCCTGGGGGGCGTTCCCGTAGGTCGGGATTCTTCCGTGTGTCGCCTCCTCTGAGGCGTTCGTCTGGCTCGACCACCGGCACCTAAGTACGCGCAGTTTTGGGATGTTGCGCTGATGCTAGATTTCCTGCGTAGTTGGCCAGATAACGATGCGCTTTCTCTCCGTCAGCTCTCAGCGAAACTAACAGTCCTTTTGTGTCTAGTGTCCTTTCGACGCGTTTCCGGTGTTAGGGCCTTTGATGCGCATGCGGTGGCCTTCTCCCCTGAGGGTGTCGTCTTCACACTTACCAGGCGTACTAAAACTCTTTCACCTGAGGTCTTCTACCCTTACTTTCCTTCCGATCCTCTATTGTGTGTTACTGCTTATCTCTCCCTTGCGCTCCTCTCCTACAGGTCAACTTTTGGTCTCCTATGTCCCTCCTCACAAACCTGTCTCTTCCCCTACCCTCTCTAGATGGGTTCGCTGGCTACTCTCCGTTGCGGGCGTTGCTCCTCACTTTGGCGCGCACTCCGTGCGGGGCGCGGCGGCTTCCTCTGCTGCGAATGCTGGGGGTTCCCTGTCCGATATCCTAGCGGCTACTGATTGGTCCAGGGCGGTTACTTTCCATACCTTCTATTTTCGTCCTTGTTCCCATGCATCTGGGGCTCTGGTGCAGCTTTAAAACTGCAAAATATGAAGCCTCCTGACTTGATATAAAATTGTGGATTATTCCAGCCTTGGTGTTAGAATAATCTTAATTTTAATAAAGACAGGAGGCGAATATTTTTCCCGCCCGCCCGTACCCGTGTTTTTTCGCATTGTACTGGATTACTGGTATATTAAAAAAAAATTAATAAAAATAAATAAATAAATATATTGAAATAAATGAATAAAATGTTTGCATATCTGCACCTCATAGATTTTGTCCGTTATTTGTATGGCTGTTTTTTCCTTCCCCTTAGTAGGGTTTGCGTTTTTTGCATGTCTAGTCTAGGGCTACTTTCTCATAATATTGATTACCTATTGATAATGCTTAGCCTCAGGCGAGTCAGTTAGGGTGACTGTTGATCGACACGTTTCCATCACATGGTACTTTCACGTATCCTCTGTTTCCTCCTTAGCTTGAGTTGCTTCTGCGGACCCGTTGGTCTTTCATCTTTTCGAACGCCTGTGGGTTTCCGGTTCTGCGACTGACCATCTTGTTGACTCCGGTCTCGTCTTGGCTTCCTCCTCTTCAGTTTCCGGTTTCTCACTACTTCTGGGGTCTCTGGATTTCTACATCACGTCTCTCCTGATCGTTCCGCATACAAGAAAAGAGGGCGTGGCTAAGGACTTACTACACACTTGTTGTTTATTGGTTACTGCTGTTGTTATGTAAACTTTCCTTGCTGCTGATGTTTTAGTAAAGAGAAGAGAATGCAAAATATTCGCCTCCTGTCTTTATTAATATTAAGATTATTCTAACACCAAGGCTGGAATAATCCACAATTATGCATTGCTTGCATTTTTCCCCGATTGTGGGCGTCACTAGGGGCCTCATGTTTGCCTTTTGCCCAAGGCCTCACAAAGTCTACTGTTTGCCTTAATGCCACTGAGTCCCGGTGAATAAACTTACCTGACTTCCTGAAGAAACTCTGTCCTGGTGTCAGTTTCTGCGCCACAGCACGATATCCCTCACTCTGATTCCTATATCAGTATCACGTGATGCACTCACAACTCTGTACACAAACCTCGCCATTATAATCCCATGTCAATCCCTCCCTCCCAGTCACGTGTGGTGTACCCCAAGGCTCAATACTATACCAGCAAAGCCTCAACTGTACACATGTACGCAGATGCCACCGTAACCTGTACCAGCAAAGCCTCAACTGTACACATGTACGCAGACGCCACCGCAACCTACACCAGCAAAGCCTCAACTGTACACATGTACGCAGACGCCACCGTAACCTATACCAGCAAAGCCTCAACTGTACACATGTACGCAGAAGCCACCGTAACCTGTACCAGCAAAGCCTCAACTGTACACATGTACGCAGACGCCACCGTAACCTATACCAGCAAAGCCTCAACTGTACACATGTACGCAGACGCCACCGTAACCTATAACCAGCAAAGCCTCAACTGTACACATGTACGCAGATGCCACCGTAACCTGTACCAGCAAAGCCTCAACTGTACACATGTACGCAGATGCCACCGTAACCTGTACCAGCAAGCCTCAACTGTACACATGTACGCAGAAGCCACCGTAACCTGTACCAGCAAAGCCTCAACTGTACACATGTACGCAGACGCCACCGTAACCTATACCAGCAAAGCCTCAACTGTACACATGTACGCAGACGCCACCGTAACCTATACCAGCAAAGCCTCAACTGTACACATGTACGCAGACGCCACCGTAACCTATACCAGCAAAGCCTCAACTGTACACATGTACGCAGATGCCACCGTAACCTGTACCAGCAAAGCCTCAACTGTACACATGTACGCAGACGCCACCGTAACCTATACCAGCAAAGCCTCAACTGTACACATGTACGCAGACGCCACCGTAACCTATACCAGCAAAGCCTCAACTGTACACATGTACGCAGACGCCACCGTAACCTATACCAGTAAAGCCTCAACTGTACACATGTACGCAGACGCCACCGTAACCTATACCAGTAAAGCCTCAACTGTACACATGTACGCAGACGCCACCGTAACCTATACCAGCAAAGCCTCAACTGTACACATGTACGCAGATGCCACCGTAACCTGTACCAGCAAAGCCTCAACTGTACACATGTACGCAGACGCCACTGTAATCTATACCAGCAAAGCCTCAACTGTACACATGTACGCAGATGCCACCGTAACCTGTACCAGCAAAGCCTCAACTGTACACATGTACGCAGACGCCACCGTAACCTGTACCAGCAAAGCCTCAACTGTACACATGTACGCAGACACCACCGTAACCTATACCAGCAAAGCCTCAACTGTACACATGTACGCAGATGCCACCGTAACCTATACCAGCAAAGCCTCAACTGTACACATGTACGCAGACACCACCGTAACCTATACCAGCAAAGCCTCAACTGTACACATGTACGCAGACGCCACCGTAACCTATACCAGCAAAGCCTCAACTGTACACATGTACGCAGATGCCACCGTAACCTATACCAGCAAAGCCTCAACTGTACACATGTACGCAGATGCCACCGTAACCTGTACCAGCAAAGCCTCAACTGTACACATGTACGCAGACGCCACCGTAACCTATACCAGCAAAGCCTCAACTGTACACATGTACGCAGACGCCACCGTAACCTATACCAGCAAAGCCTCAACTGTACACATGTACGCAGATGCCACCGTAACCTGTACCAGCAAAGCCTCAACTGTACACATGTACGCAGACGCCACCGTAACCTATACCAGCAAAGCCTCAACTGTACACATGTACGCAGACGCCACCGTAACCTATACCAGCAAAGCCTCAACTGTACACATGTACGCAGATGCACCGTAACCTATACCAGCAAAGCCTCAACTGTACACATGTACGCAGATGCCACCGTAACCTGTACCAGCAAAGCCTCAACTGTACACATGTACGCAGATGCCACCGTAACCTGTACCAGCAAAGCCTCAACTGTACACATGTACGCAGACGACACCGTAACCTATACCAGCAAAGCCTCAACTGTACACATGTACGCAGACGCCACCGCAACCTATACCAGCAAAGCCTCAACTGTACACATGTACGCAGATGCCACCGTAACCTGTACCAGCAAAGCCTCAACTGTACACATGTACGCAGACGACACCGTAACCTATACCAGCAAAGCCTCAACTGTACACATGTACGCAGACGCCACCGCAACCTATACCAGCAAAGCAAATCTCCCGCAGCTGGAGGCCGTGCTGCAAGAACAATTCACAGAGGGAGAAAAGTGAATCAAACACAACAAACTTTTTTTAAATACTGAAAAAACTGTAACGATGCTCTTTGTAACAAAACCTAAACTACACAAATTGCAAAATCCCCATCTATGTGTTGGGACAAAATCAAATGGCACGCTGACCACAGTCACTTCTCTCAAATATCTAGGTATGAGGTTAGACCCAAATCTATCCTTTGGCCCCACATCGAAAAACTCTCCTCCCTGAGCCCCGCGGTAAAAATCCTGCCTGAGCCCCGCGGTAAGAAAGCAGACTGTACAGCAAATGCTTATGCCGGCTATTGAATACGGAGATGTAGTATATGCAGCCGCCCCGCAAACACACCTTCATAAACTTACTACATTGTATAACGCATTCTGCAGCTTTGTGCACTCACTCAGGGACACTCATTATACCTGCACTCACTCACTCAGGGACACTCATTATACCTGCACTCACTCACTCAGGGACACTCATTATACCTGCACTCACTCAGGGACACTCATTATACCTGCACTCACTCACTCAGGGACACTCATTATACCTGCACTCACTCACTCAGGGACACTCATTATACCTGCACTCACTCACTCAGGGACACTCATTATACCTGCACTCACTCACTCAGGGACACTCATTATACCTGCACTCACTCACTCAGGGACACTCATTATACCTGCACTCACTCACTCAGGGACACTCATTATACCTGCACTCACTCACTCAGGGACACTCATTATACCTGCACTCACTCACTCAGGGACACTCATTATACCTGCACTCACTCAGGGTCACTCAGTATACCTGCACTCACTCACGCCCAACCACACCGCCCCAAAGCCCCTCTAACGCTGTGTACCCCAAAACAACACCACCACCTGCACTCACTCACTCAGGGTCTCTCACTCTACCTGCACTCAGTGTGAAGCCCCTCCTCCTCCTCCTCCTCACCTGTGGTGGTTCCGCGGGGGGGTCATCCTCCAGCTCCCCCACATAATACTGCTCCAGCCAGCGCAGGGCATTGTCTGAGTGTCGGTGCGGGGGCCCCTGCAGGTCGGCCTGGATGTCGGTGCCGGTCCGGTCCCAGAGGAGCCTCTCCCCCCCGGGGTGCATCCTGACAAAGTCTGACACATCGTACACCTTGCGGCCCCTGAGGAGCCAACACCGGCCCCGCAGCTCAGCGGAGGAGACTCTGCGCGTTTCCATGTCTGGGAGAAAGTGAGCGGCCACTGGCGGAGCGCTCTGCGCGCTGAACCAAGCCCCGCCCCCGCCGCGCCTCCAGCTCTGCTCGTCCAATCTCCTCTCACTGTGCGCGGGCGCCTCCTGCTGGATGAAAGCCAACCAGGACCCTCTGTTACCTAAACCTAGCCCCTCCCACGCGGAGCTCCCCCATACACTAAGCCCCTCTAACCTCTGTGTACCCCAAAACAACCACACCGCCCCGAAGCCCCTCTAACGCTCTGTGTACCCCAAAACCACCCCACCACCCCGAAACCCCTCTAACGCCCTGTGTACCCCAAAACCCACCCCACCGCCCGAAACCCCTCTAACCTCTGTGTACCCCAAAACCCACCACACCGCCCCGAAACCCCTCTAACCTCTGTGTACCCCAAACCCACCCCACCGCCCCGAAGCCCCTCTAACCTCTGTGTACCCCAAACCCACCACACCGCCCCGAACCCCTCTAACCTCTGTGTACCCCAAACCACCACACCGCCCGAAAGCCCCTCTAACGCCCTGTGTACCCCAAAACAACCACACCGCCCCGAAACCCCTCTAACCTCTGTGTACCCCAAAACAACCACACCGCCCCGAAACCCCTCTAACGCTCTGTGTACCCCAAAACAACCACACCGCCCCGAAGCCCCTCTAACGCCCTGTGTACCCCAAAACCCACCAACCGCCCCGATGCCCCTCCAACGCTCTGTGTACCCCAAAACAACCACACCGCCCCGAAACCCCTCTAACCTCTGTGTACCCCAAACCCACCAAACCGCCCCGAAACCCCTCTAAACCTCTGTGTACCCCAAAACAACCACACCGCCCCGAAGCCCCTCTAACGCTCTGTGTACCCCAAAACAACCACACCGCCCCGAAACCCTCTAACGCTCTGTGTACCCCAAAACAACCACACCGCCCCGAAGCCCCTCTAACGCTCTGTGTACCCCAAAACAACCACACCGCCCGAAACCCCTCTAACGCTCTGTGTACCCCAAAACAACCACACCGCCCGAAACCCCTCTAACCTCTGTGTACCCCAAAACAACCACACCGCCCCGAAACCCCTCTAACCTCTGTGTACCCCAAAACAACCACACCGCCCCGAAGCCCCTCTAACGCTCTGTGTACCCCAAAACAACCACACCGCCCCGAAACCCCTCTAACCTCTGTGTACCCC
>RXON01003104.1:0-25901 GCA_009667805.1 Leptobrachium leishanense
TGACTACGCTTGCGGGACTCTCAGCTCGCCTGGAGCCTGTACTGAGGACGTCACTTATCCCAGCGACCTCGGATGAAGACTCACAGCCCGCCTGGAGCTGCATCTGAGGACGCCGCATTCCCCACTGAGGAGCGGTGCTCCTGCGCTGGCACCTACGCCGACATGAAGGTCGTGTTGGCAAGAGAGCTGCAGGAGGGCCTGGAGCAGGACCAGAGGTCCACAGAGGAGCTGTGGTACGAGGCCCTGGACCATGAGCGGGACTGCCATGGGGTGTACATTCCCTCCGACGCTGTCGTCCATCGAGTGCAGTACGATGTGCGAGCAGCGTTCCTGCAGGGGCGGGCCCCAGAGGAGTGGGAGGACGAGCTCCGGAGTCTGGTGCAGCAGGAGATCGCACTGGACGCGCCGAGTACCGCGCACTCCGGTGGCTAACCGCCTCCCCGACAGTGCGCCCTAGTGAAGGCAGTTCCACTGCAGGGCCTCGCTACGGAGGTACGGGGCTGCTCTACGAGGGCATGGCCGCCGACCCCGAGTTTGGAGAGGAGACAGAGGAACGGATGGAAGACATCCTGGAGCGACGGGAACTGGAGATCCCGTCAGACAGCAGGGACTCAGTGTTTGAGGAGCTGGAGTCTCTAGCCGAGCGAGAGTGGGAGCTCGAGGTGGCTTATCGGAGACTGTTGGACGGCGTTCCGCAGTCGAGCCTGAGCTCCCCGTGGTGGGACGGGTCGGCGGAGGAAGTCGACAGTCCCCAGGTTTGGGACCTATGGGAGGCCGAGGCGGACCCATGGGTGCCCGTGGGGGTCTCGACTGAGGAAGTTACCCCCTTCACCCCGCAAGAGGACAGGGTGGCCGAGGCCACGGGTCCAGCGGGGGAGGAGACGGATGGTCTCCCCGGGATGGGTTGTGCGCAACCATTGTTTGCCCCGGGGGGTGAAGTGACCATCCTGCTCCCCAAGGAGATCTCCAACCAGCAGAAGAGCTGGCTACGGGGCAGAGCGCCGCTGGCCTCTGCCCACTACTCAAAGTCTGCCAGGAGGAGCAGACGGATGGTTCCCCCGGGATGGGTTGTGCGCAACCATTGTTTGCCCCGGGGGGTGAAGTGACCATCCTTCCCCAAGGAGATCTCCAACCAGCAGAAGAGCTGGCTACGGGCAGAGCGCCGCTGGCCTCTGCCCGCTACTCAAAGTCTGCAAGAGGAGCGGACGGATGGTTCCCCCGGGATGGGTTGTGCGCAACCATTGTTTGCCCCGGGGGTGAAGTGACCATCCTTTCCCAAGGAGATCTCCAACCAGCAGAAGAGCTGGCTACGGGGCAGAGCGCCACTGGTCTCTGCCCACTACTCAAAGTCTGCCAGGAGGAGCAGACGGATGGTTCCCCCGGGATGGGTTGTGCGCAACCATTGCTTGCCCCGGGGGGTGAAGTAACCGTCCTCCCGCAAGGAGATCCTTCCCCAGCTGAGGAGCCGGCCACGGGGCAGAGCGCTGCTGGCCTCTGCCCACCACCCACAGTCTGCCAGGTGGGGCAGACAGGTGGTTCCCCCGGGCTGAGTTTGTGCGCAACTGCTGATGGGTCTGGGGGGAAAGAAACCATCCTCCCGCAAGGAGATCCCCACCCAGCGGAAGAGCTGACACCAGGCAGAGCGCCGCTGGCCTCTGCCCGTCTCTCCCAACTTGCCCGAGGGGCAGAGTGAGGATGACCCCGTGCAACTGCGGTTGCATCCATTTGTCTCCCTTGTCGGCTACCAGGAGAGCAGTCCGGTTTGGCCCTACTTGCTCCTTCGGTTGCCGTGTCCGTACCTGGCCATCCAGTGGAAGAGCTGGCAACGGGGCTGAGCGCCGCTGGCCTCTGCCCATTTCGGCAACCCTTGGGAGGGGGGGCCCCACGCAGCCACGGTTTCTTCCCACGGCTGACCTGGGCACCCGGGGCGTGTGCATTTAGCACCCGGGTTCCCCGGGGTGAGCGGTAGCCCTGGAGGGGACACAGGAGGCACGCCGGCCCAGAGGTATGTCCTCTCGCCCAGCCGGGGAAACCCTAAGGACATGGGGTCCCGACCAAGCTGGCACGGCCGCAAGGCCAAATGGAGAGGCCTGGTGACTCGGCCTCCCCAGACTGACTATGGGCCTGGGAGCACCGACTTCCCCGGTATGACCCGGTGGGGTCAGACCAGGTGCGTCGAACTGGGGAGGGGGAGGAGTGTCACTGGATGGCCCAGCACCCTCAGCCAGGGGCGGTGCAGGGACAGTGGTGACATGGACACTGGGTGTGTGTGGCACGCACCCCGTTTTACCAGTATGTTATTTAGATGTGATTATTTGTGTGGTGTAAAAGTGTTCCCCGTTGGTTTATTGTGTAATGTATTTTCCCTTTGTTTGCCTTGCTCGCCGCCATTTTCCGATCCTTGTGGCGCAGTCAGAATTCTCGATTCGGAAAATGGCCGATTCGAACCATCCGGTTCGAATCGTAAAATGGCCGATTCGGACCATCCGCGTCCGAATTGGCGACTCCCTGAAGGCCAAGGGCCAATGGGTCCTGGGAGGCGGGCAAGGAGTCCCATTGTATTCTAATTTATGTGAAGTTGTTAAATGCTTGAACCGTGCATAATAAAGGCAGATTTTGCAGTGCATCCAGCTTTGACTGATGTGACTTTGTCTCCGCCGTATTTTCGTATCTGAGAATCCCTCGTGGTCTCAGGGTGCGGCGTTCAGATCCGAACCGAACCGAGCGCTCTGTGCCTGCATCGAGGATCAGGGCAGAGGCGCAGCGGAAGGTGATTCGGCTCCCAGAACGAGAGATCCGAACCGAAGGCGCGCCGGTTGTACCGCGCTTCGGTATTGCGAGGGATTGCGGTAAGATCCGAATCCCTCGCCAATCCCGGAGGATCCGAAGATTCCTTCATCCTCGATCCGATCCGAAAAGTCATCCGCTGAAGATCCGACTATTTTCCCGCACCGCGATCGGAAACGTTTCCCGCAAGATCCGAAACGTTTCCCACATCCGATACGAATATTCCTCCGCGGCAGAACCGATCTCCACAGACGTCCCACACCCACAAGGTCAGTGAACCAGCTGCTCGGGACGCTGAGTGCCGTATGGCTCAGTGGTCGGGCTGGTTCTAGGCAGGGGTCCCCTCCACCGCCCGCTAACCCCTTCCCGGGGTCACGCCAGGCCGCACGAGACGCCGAGTGCGCGCCACTCGGTAGTCGGGCCAGCGGTAAGCGACGGGGTCACGCAGATAGAGCACACCCGCAGGCGGAACAACATCGCCATTCCGTCATACCCAGCAGAACCCAGAATCTGATATACCCAGAATCTGATATACCCAGCAGAGCCCAGAATCTGATATACCCAGCAGAGCCCAGAATGTCACATACCCAGCAGAACCCAGAATCTGATATACCCAGCAGAGCCCAGAATCTGATAAACCCAGTAGAGTTTCACATACCCAACAAAGTTTCACATCACACACCCAGGCTCCAGCAGAGCTTAACTTCACATACCCAGCAGAGTTTCACATACCCAGGCTCCAGCAGTGTTTCACATCACCCACCCAGGCTCCAGCAGTGTTTCACATCACATACCCAGGCTCCAGGAGTGTTTCAGATACTCAGCCGTTTTCACATACCCAGCTGGCGAAAGAAGGGGAACTGCATATTGAAGAAAAGGGGAGGAGCCAACCACATCTCTCATGAGGCCTCACTTCCTCTCTGTGGTCACATGTCCTTACGGACATAGGGGAGACAGCACGCGATGCCATGATTTTTGCAGGCTGGGAGCAGCTGCCTTGGGCCCCCTACCAATGACTGGGCCCAGGGCAGCTACCCCTTTTACCCCGCGCTAAAGATGGCCCTGACCACAGGGCTGTCGTAGTGCAGGGAAAAGCTGCTGCAAACCCGCCAAACACTCAACGCAAAACCCGGCGAACACACACCGAAACCCACAAAAACATCTGGATTAACCCCGCCGAACACGCCGGAGAAACCTGAGCAGCAACCAGGAAAAACCCGACACGCAGATGAATGTAGAGAAAAAAAAAAACCGTACGTTTAAGGCTAGGGTCAGACGAGCGCATTCTGTGCGGTCGTACTTCGTGTGTGGGTCTCGATTGATCATAATTATATACTACCACGGACAATAAATTTGCGGCAACACGGACGTGAACTCTGCGCTCGTCTCACCCGAGACTAACAGGGTTATTCAGAGAGCGTGAAAAGCAGGAGAATGACTGGAGAATGAAAAATTCGAGGTCAAAATAGCCAAACCAGAAAAATTCTCCCATTTATCTCACTTTCCAAATCGGCTATTTTGACCTAGAATTTTTCATTCTCCTGCTTTTCACGCTCTCTGAATAACCCTGAATATGTTTGAAAAGTGAAACGCTGTTTGCAAACAAACTACAGAACGAAAATGTCTGGAATTTACATATAAAATCTAATGAATGATAATAAAAAGGGCTGTTACAGAAAAAAGAAAAAACAATGTAAAAAAAAAAGTGGGAAATTTTTTTTTGCAGAGAAATCTCGAAAAATACCTAAAAGATCCTAAAAAATCTATGAATACAGAGACATTTTATTGCAGAAAATTATAATCAACACTTTATTAGATATTGGAATAAAACGGGAATATTTTTAACATTGAAGCCAAAGGGATTCGTCTGAATAAATCAGCCGAATGAAACCACCGAACAGCAGGGTAATTCAGCAACTTTTCTCTGCTGGTTTTTGTTCTCTGTATAGACGAAGCATTGCTTCTCTATGGGGACTCACTGCCCTCGAACAGGCAACGAACTGGCACCGTATGTGCAGGCAATTCGCCAACGTTTGGCAAACTGCTTGCTCTCTGGACGGTCGAATGGCCAGGAAAGGTAACCGTATGCTGAATTTCACTGTTCGGTTACCTTTCGGCCACAATTCAGATCTCTTTGAATAACCCTGTATTTCATTCAGAGGGGAACACAGGGAGAAGTGCTGCCCTGCAACATGTGTAATTTATATGCTGCAGGAAGGAGATCAAGGGTGCTCACCTGGAAATGCCAGCATGTGAGTTACACATAATGCAGGGTTGCATTTTTACGCCCTGCCATCAGCATGAATAAATTGTATGTGTCCAGGAAAACATGGCTGACCTGGCAACTCTAGTTACACCCCCAGCCCCAAGAACCAAAATCCTTTTTATGAGAATGTCCCTATAATGAGCAGTGTCCAACACACATATCAAACAGCTTTAGATGCAGATAGGCTGGTTAACCCATCCCCTGCCAGATCCCCCAGCAGCCATTGGTCACAGTGTGCTGATTAAAGCAGGTACAGCTGTGTTTAGGGAGGCTCCGGCCTATAAACATAATGGACTGAATGGGCTGAACTTGTACAGAGGTTTTGTGAGACCTTTCCTGATCTAAAACTATTTGGTGAGAAGCTACAGAGGTGTTTCCTGACCGCTCTGATAATGGAGGCTACTCCAGGTGAGTGTCCCTGTATTGTATGTCATGCAGTCTCGGCTTTAATGTAATGTGTAGCCATTTTTTATTTCTTGATTAAAAATGTAAATTCTTGGGTATTTTGTGGCTGCTTAAACTGCTGCCAGTCAGGCCTTAGAAACTGCTTGGTTTAAGTGCTTTAGTTCTATCTAATTTCGCTAGGCCGTGTTAGTACAGATGCTAAAATCCCGAGTATAGCAGTACTTGGTGGTTTTTATTTTATTGGACCAATGTTACATTTGTGACTGCCAGTCAGTCAAACGCTAAGCTTCTCAAAGCTAGACCCTGACATCCCACCTTTAGCAGCCCCCAAACCTACTCTACAAAGCTCCAGGCATGACCAGAGGTTTTAGAGCAGCAAACAGACTCTTATTTGAGACCACGCAGGTAAAACCATTGAACCACAGCCCTCTTTCCAGAATGTCTGTAAAGTGAAAGCATTGTATGTATTGATTCAATGTATGTTAGTTGAAAAGCATGTTCTAATACAGATGGGCTATGGTTCCCCCTTCCTCCTCTTTTACACCATGTGATTGATAATTGTAAGCCAGAAAAAAGTGTGTTACATATATGGTAACAAGTGCTTTAATGTGGTGGTCAAACACTGACGTGGAAATAAGTAGCTTGCAATCTGAGCTTTGTCAAACCTGATGACAGCTGTACATTGTGTGTAGCTGATCTTAATGCCTCCCAATAGCGTAAGTGTTCATCTTTTTCGTATGAGGAACTTGCAGAGGTTTTTGGAATTCCTGTTCAAGGTAATTATAAATAGGAAAACTGATTTGATTTAACAAAGAACAATGGAAGAGACATGGCAGGAGGGGAGGGAGGTTTTTAAATTCCACAGAAAAGTGTTTATACAGGGAATACTTCAGACATCGGGATAGGGGTATTACTGAACCAAACCTACTTAATTCTGCGGTAACTGGTCATTAGGCCTAGACCCCTGGCAGACTTTCTCAACACTCTCAGAGAAGTCTTTTAACCCCCTACAGCCTTGGTCTGTCTCGTGTATATAATTGGAGGCACTTTAAATCTTTTACACTTTTGACCAGTATCTAGTAGTAAAATGTGTTAGTCCACCCCTTCTCCCATGGGCTAGCATTGCTGCAGGTGTTAGTGGGGTTGCTGCTTTTAGAACGCTGCCCACTCGCTGATCCCTGGCAGATTGATGGTGTTAACAGGCCACACTAAACAGGGAGGGGTGGTGCGGGCGTGTGTCCTCATTTGGCAGTTATTGCCCTGCTACAGGTCATGCGAGGGACCAGTAAAGTTCAACCTGAAACCACCTTTGTTAACTAGTTGTCTAGTTCAGACTGCTTTCATGGAATGCCTTCCAGCTTGTTGTGGTCATTCCTCCAATGCTGCTTGTGTTAATAGGGTTTCTCTGGAACTCTTTCCATATTCACCTCTCATGGTTTGGCTTGAATGTGGGAACCATGGCTTGGTGACCCTAGTCACAAAGGGAGACTAAATGCGGTGCTTTTTAATCTGGAGCCCATGTTTCTGGATGTCTAGGTTAAATGTTACCTAACACCTTCTGCAATGGGTGAAGACTGGACAATTCTCCAATACATGAAGGAGGCAGGTCAGTATTCCTGCCAAGATATATGAGGGCCTTTATTCCCGTAGGAATTTGCCCTCTGGATGTGTGGAGGACTGCAGTGATTCGCTAACGCGGGGAGCATTTTTGGGTTGGTCTGTTTTGTTACGGAGGAAGATGATGGGCTTCCCTAATCAAAAGGGTTTCTGTGGACCTTTTTAAATGAAGCCAAATTGGGACCATCTGATATTGCATGGAAGTGCATTCCATAGGGTTATTGCCACATGAGAACTCCTGCAGTCTGGCATGTGGTGATGGCGGATGCCAGGTGCAGGTCATTGTTGGATCTTTGGACTAGCTGGGGTGTATTTGACTTGGTAAATATTCAGCTAACTTGATGAGAAATGGTGGGGGTTGAAAAGCGATTGAGTTTCAGGAATATGTAGCCTTCCCATGGAGTCCCTCAATAGTGTGACCTGGGAAGGAAACGTGTGAATTGGGGTTCCCGCAGTGCATAGATCAGTTATGGTGAACCTTGGCAGACTTTTTGTACCACAATGCATGGCCAGCATTGAGCCTTCCTGAACATCCTGGGACAGGCGTTTTTTCAAAACCTCTAGGGTGCTGACCTTTGCCATCCATGGTGTAGATGGTCATGGAATGGTTTAGTTGGCCTTGCTGCAGAGCATTGAACCCTTTTGGGGAACCAACAGATGGGTTGCAGGGAGACCTTGAATGATGGGGTGGCAAGGGGAAGACCCGGGCACTAGAACAGTAATTTAGCATGACTTGCTGTGCCATGCTCATTCCCGGAGCCTTTTCAGATGTACTGTAGTTAGTACCAGAAAAGCAACTGGCTATGTCTTCTGAATGAGCTTTTATCTTGTGGCGAGAACAGAAAGGGTCTAACTAATAAATATACACAAACCGTAATAACCTTCACTTTACATCTGGCTATGAGCCCTGGTACAGAGAATGGATGATAAGGCTAAATGACATTTGTCAAAACCCACTCTGGCAATTGCTGTCGCAGGCTCTTTCCATACTCTTTGGATCACTAGGAAGGTGTTAGTGCAAGGTTCTTCCTAATCTTGGGCAGTAGTTTTGCACATATCCTCATTAGTAGAGCCTGGATGCTCTGAGCACTGCATGTACATGATCTCTCCTTTCTGTTTCAGATACGCTGCTGTTTCTCGTGACCTACAGGGAATATGTCGCTGGGGCGGGCTTGCCCCCTGATCATTCAAATGAGAACTTTGTATACTATGCTGCTCCAGTAGGGAAGCTCATGAGGGCCACAAAGATCACCTTCAACCCTAAAGGGGAGCTGTTTGCTGTCCGTGGTGCAGATGTGTTCAGTGGACACTTGCCTCTATCACCAGGAGAAGAATGGTTCACAGATGACAGGAAGGTTGGAACCGCAGAGTGGGGCAACTATAAATTTCTCCTTTTTGATCCACAAGGGGAGCTGTATGCAGTTACAAATCAAGAGACTTGTTCAAGGGTCCAGCCCCAACCGATAAAGCTCTGCCCTGGAAATACCACACAGGCATCCTGATGGGATCCGGTAACTGGAATTCACTACGTGCCCTCTTCTTTGATCCTAAGGCATCCTGTATGCAGTGAGGTCTGACGGCAAGCTTATCCGGGGAAGCCCCCCAACCGGCCTGCAGGATAAACTGGTTTGCCACAGCCCAGCAAGTGGGAAAAAGACAACTGGTATCAGCTCACTCACTTCATAGCTTTCAGCCCTGAGGGCGAGCTGTGGTGCGCCACTGAGTTGCCAGGGACCTTCTTTAAATGGCCTGCAGCAACATCCCCCGACCCCCAGTATCCTCACAATGAGGCTGTGCGTACAGGCGAGGGAGCGTCCTCCTGCATCTGTCTGGCCTTCACCACTGACAGAACCATTGCTAGTATTGAGCACTTTGAATTTCTTCCTGATTTAGGTAAAATTGTATCCCTGGAACCTCAGGCGTTGGCGACACAAAAAACCTTTACCAACTCCAGCGGACAACCCCATAAATATTCATTCTCGTGAGTATCTTAAATTTGACCATGGAAGAAACAGCAGCCTGTTAGCTCCTTGTGTAAACCTACAGCCTCTCCAGGAGAGCCAGGTATCTGCTCCGTGTAATGGTCCTTGCTATGGTGTCGTGGCTGGAGTGTCTGACCTGAGAAGCAGCTGTGAGTAAATTAAAGCTGTTTACTTCATCTGACTCGCTATTAAAACATGGCATCAAGGGCAAACCTTTCAGATGGACTTTATTTGGGTGGACAGGTTAGATGTAGAAATAAACCTGGACCACACCTATTGTTGGTCCTTTGAGCTAAACCACCAGCTAACCTGTCTGTCCTCCCTCAGGGTCTCAAAAGAAATAACCACGACCAGCACCTTCTCCCATGATCAAAGCTACACGGTCTCTACTAAATCTGAGATCACATTTAGTGCCGGGATCCCCTCTATCCTGGAAACCGAGTGGAAGATCTCCATTAACAGAAGCACAACTCGGACCTGGAACTTCACAGAAACCAATACGATAACGGTAACTATGCTCTTCTTGGCGTTCAGTGTATTTGTCCCTTTCCAGTTATTCCTGAAAAATGCAAAATCACCTATAGGTGACACAAACCTTGGCTTCAGATGTATTATGAACTACATGTCCCATGATGCTGAACCAGCTTTCAAGACCTGAGAATCATGGGATATGTAGTTTAGCCACACCTGTGGTGCTAAGGTTGACCATCGCTCTCCTATACGGTTAATGCTGCTTCTTGGTGACTTAACCATAGAATGATCTGATCTACAGCATCAGGAATTCAGCCTCTAATGCAGGTCTAAGCGGCTAAATGACATTAAACCTGTCTATAGATGCCGTCCTCTTCTCACTACTCATACCCTCAGGGTCTATGGAGCTCGACAGGCGGCTAAGGGCCCTTCCAGTCAGTAAATGACTATTGAATCCTGTGGGTTTTATGGATCAGCTGTAGGAATGGGGGAAGGACTAACCAGCAATACACGTTGTAAAGAATCCAGATCTGACACAAGACGTGTGAAGGTGAGAGCTGGGCAGCTTCTAATGAAGCCAGACTGCAGGCTGTGTGAAGGGGCAGCTGACAATTCACAACAAATCTGAAGCTCAAATGGCAAACTCATCCAATGCTTTTGTAGCGCTGTGTTTAAAGACTGTTCTGCTGCATTTACTTGAAATGACCACCAGAGGGAGACAGAGACCATGCTAAGATTATGCTGGACAAACACAGAAAACATTGGGACTACATTTCCCGGCATGCTTTGGGGGCAGACACAGGAAGTGGGTGGGACGCTGACATCCTGAGCCTCGTGGAGAGAGCTGGCAGAGCGCGCCAGGGAGTGAGAGGAGCAAGACGCAGAGCAGCAGAACAAGACAGCGACTAGGCCAGAGCGCAGCTGGGGCCTGACAGAGCTAAAGACCGGGTTATTCAGCCTTACCAGAGATTCACAGGACTACCCGCGCTGATATTTAAGCCCGGATACCCTGAGTGAGGAGTACTGCAGATCGCTTGGACAGGGAGAGCAGGCGGTGAACTGTATCTTGCAGCAGCCACAGAAAGCCAGACAGCGGATCCAGTAACCAGGAGAACCCCAGTCAAAATCGAGCGGAGTATCTGGCGGATGGGTGAGGCCTTCCAGGCCGTTGTGAAAATAAAGCACGCTGTTTGTTTCCAAAACCCACAGGGCCCCAACTTAACTAGTCGCAGATACCTCATAAGCAATTCACTGGCCAGTTGAATATTGTACCATAACACACACACGTACATTCTGGGACATAACCTGTGCGGGACTCACTCCCCAAACACAAAAGAGGGTTAAAGATTTATTTATCAAATCAATGCATCGACCACACGGCAGTTCATGAATAAAAGTGTTTCAGCAGCTAAAAGCTCATTCTTGACTAGTATTACAGATATATAGGTGTATTTTTAATAGATTAACCCCTTGGGGTCCAAGGGTCGTCAATGCATTGATGGTTAAATCATTGCTCCTGAAGGGGTTATTAGGAGTGGTGAGGGGGGGGCAGATCCCTTAGGCTGTCACACTATCACCTAGAATTGCCTTAACTGTCCAACTGACATCACACAGTTCAAAGTCAGTTGGAGGCCCCAGAAGCTTAGCTGACATCCAAGATGTCAGCCTCCTTCAGAGGAGGACCGCAATTTGGTGCTGAATCACAATCCACCACCCAAGGAGTTAAAGATGGGCATCACTGGAACAGACTGGATGTTTCCTTGCAAGTTCTGCACACTGTCTTGTTGATCAGGGTCTCCTCTAGGAATTTGAATAGCAGTATGAAGCTAGGGTGTGATCTCTGGTGCCCCCTTTTCTAGGATATGCTGTCACCACACTTCCATTGTACGTTTCCTTTAAGCTAATGGCTGGAGAAAGGCACAAGGGAGTGACATTAACAGATGTGACCCAGGTCACGGTATGGATAGCTGGTAACTACTCCTAAATGCTACCTTGTCCTTCCAGTAGGATGAATCCCTCTCCAGGGTCAGTAATATCCTAGAAATGGTTTCCATTAACAAGCCAATGAGACTCTTGGTCCTGGGAGATCTTGACTCTAACCTGTGTCTTCTCTTGCAGACTTCCTTCTCGGCCACAACAGACGTCACGCTGGCTCCCAACACCTCCCTGTGCATGCAGGCATTTGTCACCAAGGGAGTAATGGAGATTCCATACCGTGCCAGGGTCCGCTCGTATTTTGGCTATGAATTCACCATTGAGGGTGTATATAAAGGCGCCACTGTCTTTAACCTCACGGTCAAGCAGACGGACTGCAAATCCTTGGCTTCCACGTCTGCTTCCAGAGCTGGTCTCCTGTAACTTGTCCTGTATTCAAAGCCTCTAATAAAACACTTGCATGGATCATAGTTTTTGGACCATCATTTTGATCAATGATTGGGACAGAATAACCTCACATGGGTGGGATAAAGCCTTCTCCTGGCTTCAGTCCCTGCACTGCTATTAAGCAAGGGTCATGAGGGACTGTATAGACCATGATCCCTGTGTTGTGATCTGCAGCTTTTGTCTCTGACCGTTAGATCATTGCTACTGACAATCTGAGGGTTTGAGCTCGTAGCTGACAGATTAATGGTCACTGCAGAATGTCCTGCTCTGGATGCAGGACATAGACCTACAGCTGGGAGGATGTCTCAAAGCATCCTCTTCACAATGTCTGTAATGGCAAGTCCTGGAACCATCAGTCACTCCTCACATGTTACATTGCCATAACTAGCCTTGCTGTGGTCGGGCATCGCACTGTGACCACATGCTGAACTGACTTAAGCAGTCTGCGCTCCGAGCAGTGTTTGTGGATGCTCGGTACAGGCGCAATGATTGCGAGTAACTGATGCTTATCCCTGCTGTAGATGCTTTGGTTTTATTCAGGACTACATAAAATGACGTTACTAAATTCTAGCATAAGACCATCAGGAATGATGCCACTTCTAAAAATGGTGTTTCCCCTTCATACAACTGCATCTCCATGGTGGGTGTTTGAGCGTGTGAAAATGACCCACATAACCTCGCGGCACTGACATCTCCACAGCTTCTTAGGCTAGGGTCAGACTATCAACGTGCGTTTAGCAGCACTAAATCACGGCTGTGCTAGCAGCAAATGACGTCCAATGCCAGGCAGCATACGAAGAACGACCGCACAAAAGTTCGTCTGCGCAACGCAAGTGGCAAACGAACGCATTTTTTCGAACGTGAAACCGCTAGTACGGACGTACAGAGTGCGCTGCGTCCGCATAGCGGCGTGTGTGTGATTAGATGTCAGACACTGCTAATGTCCGGCCACTATAACATCCAGACGCAAAAGTGTTTTATTGATGATCCGTACAAAATCAGACGCAAATGCGCATCGTATGACTGCTATCGCGTATTCCGTGAAATACATCCATTCGTTCGAACGCACTTTTTCATGGACAACGTGAAAAATGCATTCGTCTGACCCTAGCCTTACAACTAGTACTAACTGGGATTGCTATAAACCTCTGCTTAAAACCCTTTGCACATTAGTTGAGGCTAGTAGCTGCACACAACTTCCCTGGAGCTCAGGAAGCAGTTTACCTCCATGGACCTAGTCTCCAATGGAAGCCCTGGTATTGGTGGAAACCAGGCTAGCTGTCTACCGGGTCCATGTTAGTGCAACTAATCCCACAAGGTGGAGACTCAATCCTCTGCTGCCTAATTCTTTATAAAGCGTCAGCATATTCCGCAGCGCTGTACAATAAGCACAGTATAGACAGGGTTACAATACATTGAACAACATTTGACAAACAGTACAGGAGGAGATGAGGCCCTATTCCCGTAGGAACTCACAATCTAGGAGGGTTGGGGTTGGAAACAGGAGGAGAGGACTGCAAGGTGAGAGTGATTGATGGTTGCGTCAGTGAGTTGGGTGGTAGGCTTCCCTAAATAGGAACGTTTTAAGGGAGTATTTGAAGGAAGAGAAGTTAGGGGAAGGTCTGACAGTACGAGGGAGAGCGTTCCAGAGAGTGGGGGCTGCGCGTGAGAAATCCTGCAGTCTATCATGGGAAGAGGTGATGCGGGGAGAAGCTAGGCGCAGGTCACTGTTTGACCTTAGGGACCGGGCTGGGGTGTATTTGGTGATTAGTGGGGAGCTGAGTTAGTGAGGGTTTTGTAGGTAAGGATTTTGAACTTAATTCTGCAGTGGATGGGGAGCCAGTGAAGGGACTCGCAGAGGGGAGCGGCAGAGACAGAGCGGCGGGTGAGGTGAATTAGCCTGGCGGAGGCGTTCAGGATGGATTGTAGGGGGGAGAGGCGGGACAGAGGGAGGCCAGATAAGAGATTATTGCAATAGTCGAGTCGGGAGATTACCAGGGCGTGTATGAGTTGTTTTGTGGTGACAGTGGTAAGAAATGGCCGAATTCTAGAAATATTACGCAGTTGGTATTGGCAGGAGGAGGAAAGAGACTGGATGTGGGGGATGAAGGAAAGAGTCAAGTGTAGCTCCAAGACAGCGAACTTGGTTTGATGGGGAGGTGGTGATACCCTCCATCGTGATAGAGAAGTGGGGAGGCATTGGAGGGAAGAAAAAGTAGGAGCTCAGTCTTTGACATGTTGATATTTAGGTGGTGGCAGGCCATCCAGGAGGAGATGCCAGATAAACGGTCACTGACTTTGGAAAGGACAGGGGGAGAGAGATCAGGGGTAGAGAGGTAGATCTGAGTGTCATCAGCGTAGAGGTGGTAATTAAAGCCAAAGCTGTTGATGATTTTGGTCAGGGAGGAGGTGTAGATGGAAAAGAGCAGAGTTACCAGCAAAGGACACACAGAAGGACCTGTTGGATAAATAGTCAACCCAAGCAAGTGCAGTGTCACCGAGACCCAGAGAGTTGAGGGTCTGTAGAAGGAGGGGTGGTCAACAGTGTCAAAAGCAGTCGAGAGATCAAGCAGGATGAGAATAGAATAGTGGCCGTGTTTTTTAGCAGTTAGGAGGTCGTGGTGACCTTTTGAGGGCAGTTTCAGTGAGTGGGAGACGGAAGCCAGATTGCAGGGGGTCAAGTAGGGAATTGGAGGACAGGAAGAGGGAGAGGCGGTTGAAGACTAGTTTTTCTAAGAGCTTAGAGGTAAAGGGAAGCAGGGATACAGGGCGGTAGTTGAAATCCCCAAAACTTCCCTCATGGCACTACTTCAGATGTAGGTGGGAAGGCCGAGAAGGAAACGGGTCAATGTAATGTTCACACGTATCATAAGACCATGAAGTCTTAAATCACTAAGTTCCCTCAGCTGAAGACCATCAAATCCTGGAATAGAATTCAAGGAACACGTCTCAATGCAGCACACAAATATGCATTTCAGCCTCTAGGGGGCACTGCAGGGAGACTTCATAGTGGCAAGATTGTCAGCTTCATCTTGTACATCCTCCAGTCATAATGGGGGGGGGGGGATATTTAGCCTTTCCTATAAATCTTCCAGTACACTCTGGGATTCTGCAAGACATATCCCTCCTGTTACAGGGTGGCAAGGTCTCTGCTCAGCACAACATGACTGCTTTCCTCTCGTGTGATTCACATTCGGCTGTCTAAAAATTCACAAACTTTTTGGGATGTTTGCGGGGAGATTTTCAAAACTCAATGCTCAAAGATCCTAACATCTAAAAATGAACACTCTTCACTGCAGAATATTATAAACAGTTTATTGGCTTAAAACAGTATAACTATTACATTTAAAGCCTATGGGATTCATAAACATTTCCCACTCCTTGTTGGTCAAAAATTTCCCATGCTTCAAAATTTTTATAAACATGAGCAAAAGCTGTAAAAATGACTCAGCGGAGAAATGGCTCAGCATCGACAGGATAACGTTTTCTTGTTTCCTGTCCCCCAGGGCAGTACCTGGACACCCCCCCCCCCACCTTTTATGCCAAAATCTTGCAAATATGCTATCTTGGAGACCTTCATTTTCAAACGTTCGAGCCTCATTGAATTTAATGGTGTTCGTGGTCAAACCGTTGGGTGTTGGAGTTAGAATGCAAACCCAACACAGGTTTTCAGCCCATCACTATACATGAGGGGGAGAAAAGCCTTGCTGGAGCCAGTTGAACAGGTAAGGCTGGGGTCAGACAAACGCAACGTGAATTTAGCCGCACTTTACGGCCGTGATTGCAGAAAATGACGACCAACGCAGGCCCACACACGAAGTACAGCCGCTCAAGTTCGTCTGCGCAGCACAAGCAAAAATGCATTAGTTTGAGCGCTGGAATGTCGAACTGTTATTAGATGTACATAGTGCGCTGAGTCCGCATAGCGACGTGTGTGATTAGGAGACGTCAAATGCTGCTCATTTCCAGCCAACATAATGTCCAGACACAAGGTTTCCTGGTTTGGATCCGTATGAAATCACAGCCGAAATTGCACATGGTATGACCGCTATCACGTCTTCCGTGAAAAAAATGCATTTGGGCGCATCAACGTACTTTGACGGTAGAAGTGAAAAAATGCGTTGGTCTGACCCTAGCCTGAAACGGGAAAATCCCATAGGATTCAATGCTTTCAGCAGCTTTTTTCCTGAACTTTAAATTAGATTTTTCCATTTTGAGCTTGTTTTGTAACAGACCTTTGTTCATGGACTTTATTTTTTTTCGCTTCTATATTCCAGTCTCCGTTGGCCTGGGTCACCCATACACGGTTATTCAAAGAGATCTGAATGGCTGCTGAAAGGTAACCCGGACGCTGATAATCAACATTCGGTTACCTTTCCTGGCTATCCAGAGAGCAGGCAGTTCGCCAAATGTTGGCGAATTGCCTGCACATACGGTGCATGTTAGAGGGCAGTGAAATCCCCATAGCTTCATCTATTCAGAGGACAAACACCAGCAGTGACAAGTTGCCGACATGCCCTGCCATTCGGTGGCTTCATGTGGCAGGTGAATCCCATAGGCTTCAATATCTAATAAACCGTTTATTATAATATTCTGCAGTAAAAAGTCTCTTCATAGATATTTTTGTTAGGATCTGTTAAGCATTTTTTGGGGATTTTCACTTTTTTTCTTTTTCTGTAACAGGCGTTTTATCATTCATTGGACCTCACGTGTAAATTTCAGACATTTTCGCTCAGTTCTTTGCATGCAAACAGCGTTTCCCTTTTCAAGCAAACTTTTTTTTTTCTCCCTCCATTCGTCTGCGGTGTCGGTTTTCCGGCGGCTGCTCCGTTCTCTGATCGGCTCCTGCTCAGGTTTCTCCGGTGGGTTAATCCAGATGTTTTTGCGAGTTTTGGTGTGCGTTCGCCTTCATTTTGCGGTGAGTTTTTGGCAGGTTTGTGGTAACTTTTCCCTGAATTTCGGCGGCCCTGTGGTGCTTGCTGAATACACCGCAGGGTGGCCGAAATGGGATCGCCAAATCGCCCCGAAATGAAGAGAACAAAAAGTCACCGAACGCGCGGTGGCTTTTCGTTTCTCTTGGAATAACCCTGATGGTCTCTTTCAGTGGACAACGGGAATAAGTGTGTGCGAATCTGATATCTGCCCCCCCCCCTCGATGTGCCGAGTCAAATTCCAGAAACCTACACCGGGGCTCGCACGTCCACCTTAACTTGATGTATATCTGGAAGCATGACTGATGAGATGGATCCAAGTCCACACATAGCAATATCCACTCTGACATACTTGTATAGATCCTGACCCCCCCCCCCACAGCATTTATTCCCAAAGCGACCACATCAGTAGATTCTGGCTCGGGGGGGGGGATTGTCAATTAAAAAAATAATCAAAGCTTTAAACTTCATGGAATCCAGAAGATACGTTAAAATCAACTCAAAAATAATCATGCCTTCATAAACAGAGGAAAAGAATAATCCCTATATCCGGTGTCATGGAACCAGATCCCTTACTCGTCCTCCCCTATGCTTTTACTTAAAATGGATTAGGCTGCTCTCCCCGTCTAAACCCCCTTAGCTTGGTCCAGCTCCATTTCCTGTTCAAGCTTCCCTTCCTTCATTCTAACCATAGAAGAATGTGAGCAAGCGTCCTGTCTATACTGAGCCGCGTTCAATACCTCAGCTGCTGCCAGTGCCAAGTTAGCAACTAGCCACTGAACACCGTTTTGCCGCTCGGCGCTCAGCCCTACTAACTTAGCACTTGCAGCGACTCAGAGCTGCTGCGAGTAGCCGAGTGTGATGTAGTAAAGATGGCCGCCGCCATGGAGCAAGTTATTATCCAGTACTGCAATGTCCATTTCGAGGTGTTTGTTGACCAAAGCACCAAATATTTATTGGAAAATGGTAACTATTTACATTTGAGTGGTAATATAAAAAGAAATGGAACTGAAATCGTTAAATTTATATCCCCCGATATGTTTTTCCCCTATGCAGAGGCGATCAGCTCTGCTAAAAATTAATTTGAAGCCAGCAGCACTATATACCCATGTGTGTGAGCTGGCGGCATCGTCGGCCATTTTGCTTCAAAATTCGCATCCAAAGCGTTCAATGACACTGCTGCAGCAAACTGAATTGCTGTGCTGCATCAATTCAGCAGCTGCTGAGGTATTGAACGCGGCTCGTAACTGCATTCTCTTTTACCTCCCCCTGACTAGACCCCCCCCAGAGCAGCTCTATCCATAAGACACTTCAATAGAGGATGCTGTCATATTTTATCGCAGAATTGGGGGGGGGTGTCCTGTCTTCTTTCCAAAGGAGTAGGCAAGGCACCTCTGGTGTTTATAACCCTTATCTGATCTGCTCTCTTGGGTGGAGGGCTGAATGGAAACTTGATCGGGGGCCCATACCTAAACCAAATTGTCTGTCCAACCCCCAACCAAAAAGCCAGCATTCACGAGTACAATTTTTATTAAGGATTTTTGTGGAAGCAACGTTTAACAAGGGACGTACATGTGAAATACCCATGGGATCCTGCTTCCTCGTGCTGAGTTAGGTTTCTGGGTTCTGTTTGCGTCCCATTTTTATTTCAATATCTGTATTCACACATTTTAATATATTATGTCTTATGAGATATTGGCACTATGTACAGTTTTATTTGTCTCTTTTCCATTAAAACTTTGTAACCCAGTACTGTCTTTGCTCTAGATTTGTGTTTCTCTTGTAAGCTTTGGTTTTTGGTGTTACCGTAGAATTTAATATTTGGTAGATATTTTGGCTGCATGTGGTTAGGCTTCTGGATTGGGGCGCTGATTCCTTTCCGCTAGTGCCTTACTCTCTCTGGCTCTACACCTGCACCACCGGTTAACCCCATTAATGCTTTCACCCTGATTCTAGTATATGGTTCTGGCTGTAAAACTCACAGCGCTCCCAGATGATGCCTACAATCCCTGAATTATTTCATTGCAATAGATGGCAAGAAATAATGGGACTTGCAGTTCTGAAACATAACCTTGATAAAGATAGAACCGGACATTGGAACTAGTTCAGTTTGCAGTTACATTATTTAATGTCAGCCCAGGATACAGGATTATTTTAGTAAGGAGACGTAGCTAAGTGTTAATCTTTGCCTTACACTGATACTAAAATCACTTTCATTGTATCCGAATGTTCCATAATAAAATGTTCTGGGATGTTCGTTCCCGCTATACAGAATGATGTAACTCGTGACGACAACGTTACGGATTAACGCATGACATTCCTGGGGTCCTCTTACGTAACGACCCCCTCTTCTCTCTGTCTAAAAGCGTCTCAATTTTTTTAAAGGAAAGTTTTTTGTACATAGTTAGCCTGTAATAATTAGGAATCACGCACTGAAATCCATGCAATCAAGAGTCCTTACTGGTAAAATCCTTTATAAATAAATAGTAAATAAAAAATAGTAAATACACTGAGTCCGATTAAAGTTTGAAACACGACATAATAATTTATTATCCAAAAAATAATTATCCAAAATAATGCAAATAAATGATTCAATAAAATACAACAAAAAACATTGAAATCTGTCTGAAAACAAGGGTGAGACGATGTATGGTCTATTTCCTATCCTGTAGTGCCACATAGTGGCCATTCATAAACATTACACTGTATAATCCAAAGTGTAAACTGTAAAAAGATTTTTTTTTCTGCTGGTCCTGCCTGCCCTGCATCGTGTGACTCGCAGAGAGCCTTACCAGGAAGCAGCTCGCCGCGATCACACTGCATGGGACAGCCAGGGAGCGCAGGAGGAGGTGAGTATCCAGCCCGAGTGTGGCTCGGGGTTACCATTCGCGGTAGCGAAATTTAACCCCGAGTCGCACTCGGGAATACCGCCAGGGAGGTTAATAAAAACTTACTAATACAAAGTGACTGGTTGACTCAGGACAAGGTTTTGCAGCAATTAAACAAAGTGAATGTGAATAAAGTCCCAGGGCCAGATGGAATTCA
Source organism: Leptobrachium leishanense (assembly GCA_009667805.1). Lineage (NCBI taxonomy): Eukaryota > Metazoa > Chordata > Amphibia > Anura > Megophryidae > Leptobrachium > Leptobrachium leishanense. The sequence goes on from RXON01003104.1 coordinate 19,887, forward strand.
CCTGCGAGTACTGAGGGAGCTATGTGTTGAAATATGTAAACCTCTGTTCTTAATCTTTCAAGATTCTTTTCTTTCAGGAATCATACCAGAGGATTGGAGAAAAGCTGACTTGGTCCCTATATTTAAGAAAGGTTTCAAATTTGTGCCTGGGAATTGTAGACCTGTGAGCTTAACATCTATGGCTGGGAAAGTATTTGAGGGGTTACCAAGGGATAATATTCAGGAATTTATTGGGAGGTATAATGTAATTGGCAAAAATCAGCATGGGCTTAGGAAGCAAAGATCATGTCAGACTAACCTAATTACGTTCTATGAGGAAGTAAGTAGAAGTATAGATCAGGGCGTCGCAGTGGATGTGATTTACTTTGATTTTGCCAAAGCTTTCGACCCAGTTCCACACAAAAGGTTACAATTTAAATTAAGAAAAATTGGTCTAGATGAAAATACTTGTTCTTGGATAGGAAACTGGCTAAAAGATAGGGTACAGAGAGTGGTCATAAATGGTACATTTTCAAGATGGACACCAGTGGTAAGTGGTGTCCCTTAGGGGTCTGTTATAGGACAAATACTATTCAATTTATTTATAAATGACCTTGAGATAGGCATTGAAAGCCATGTATCAGTGTTTCCAGATGACACAAAAGTAGGAAAAGTAATACAATGTGAGCAGGATGTTACTTCGCTGCAGAGGGATTTAGATAGATTGGGGGACTGGGCACTTAAATGCCAGATGAAATTTAATGTAGATAAATGCAAAGTTATGCACTTTGGAGTGAAGAACACACAAGCAACTTATACCCTAAATGGTACGGAGTTAGGGAAATCCAAAAGCAGCCGCCAAGGTATTGGCATGCATTAAAAGGGGAGTTCACTCTCGGGATGAAAACATAATTTTGCTTCTGTATAAATCAATGGTAAGACGCACCTTGAATATGCTGTGCAATTTTGGGTACCTGCCTTAGAAAAGCATATTATAGCGCTAGAAAAAGTGCAGAGACGGGCGTCTAAATTAATAAGGGGAATGGAAGGTTTAAGTTATGAGGAAAGACTAACAAGCTTAAACCTGTTTAGTTTAGAGAAACGGCACCATAGAGGGGATCTGATAACCTTATATAAATATATACGGGTCCATTATAAACTGTTGTCTGGAAACCTATTCATTAACAGGACTATACACAGGACACAAGGTCACCCATTTAGGCTGGACGAAAGGAAATTCAGCCTAAAGCATAGGAAGGGTTATTTTACATTGAGAACAATAAAGCTGTGGAATACTCTGCCTCTTGAGGTGGCTGGGTCAGAGACTGTACAGACTTTTAAAAAACGACTGCATGATTTCCTACAGACACAGAATATAAAGGGTTATAATATTTAATATATGGTTAAGCTTCTTGATCCAAGGAGAAATCTGACTGCCATTCTGGGGTCAAAAGAAGAATTTTTCTCCAGTTTGTTGCATATCGGAGAGCATTCAGACTGGGTTTTTTGTCTTCTTTTGGATCAACAGCAGTAGGTGTTGTGTGAGAGGCTGAACCCGATTGACGCATTATTATAATTCTTTATTTATAAAGCGCCAGCATATCCGCAGCGCTGTACAATAAGCACAGTACAGACAGGGTTACAATACATTGAACAACATTTGACAAACAGTACAGGAGGAGATGAGGGCCCTATTCCCGTAGGAACTCACAATCTAGGAGGTCTTTTTTTGGCCTATGTAACTAACTGACATCAGGGGAACATCAACCAGTGTCCAGGAGCATTAGGGGGAACATAAATCAAAAAGAAAACCACGTAAGCAGGCCTTCGCTATGGGAGTGTGGAGTTCCTCAAGAAGACATCCATAATGTGGTTCCACAGTCGCGGGATACGCAGAGCGGCCGCCAATGTCCCCGCCTATAAATTATTTAAGCCAATCTTTCTGCAATCTCAACTGGCCGTACAACCAGGGGATAGTATTACTGATTTTAACAGTATCGCGAGCCCCATACAAGGAGACACATACTAAGATTAACATATTTGGACTAGGTAGTTACAACTTAATTTCACACATACGGCGAACCTATTGTGTGGACTGTTAAGTCTAATCATGCAGGGCAATGTTTTCATAAACTCTTATTGTAATCTGGTCCTCTTCCTCTGCATCTTTTACAATGTCTCTGTTATAATGTAAAGCGCATAGCATGCTGTCTATTTCCCTTTTTATTCTATGCATGATGTGTGATTTATAAAAAAAATTTGGTTTGATTTTATTAGAGGGACTGCCCACTACAGGTGCCATTCCCGGCTCCCACGGTAATCCCAGTTAAGACTGGGGGCCATGGTAGAGGCCACAGGGCCTGGGTTCCTTGGGTCACAAGAGATGGAGAGAGCCAGGTAGGCCGTCTCTGCAGCTGACCCAGAACCACCCAGTGTCCCACACATAAAACATAAAAAAGGGGGGGGGGGTGGAGGTCATATGTCCTGATGTCCCATCAATCCCACAGAGTCAAGAGTCCGGGTCCAACATCAAGGTCTGTGTAAAGCAAAAAGTCCAGCCCAGAAAATCAAAAAAAGGAGAGAATTGATATTTTTAATTTACTGTATGACTATATATATATATATATATATACAGTGCTTTTTTTCTGGAAAAATAGGTGGGGTACTCTCACGTCCAGGGAAAAACTGATTATTGTGCTATTTTCGTGTCCTAATAAACAATAGTTGTAGCTCAGTTAAAGGACAACACTATAAAAGGTGACCATATTTTTTAATACTGTGTTCCTATAAATCAGTATTTACCGTGCCTGTCCCCGGTACCCTCAACCAGGCCAGATTTTGCTGATCACCTTGGAGAAATACGGACTGAATCCTGTAATCACTGAGCAGCAAATCATATCTCCCGTGCTGGGCTTCAGATATCTGGCAAACCTGGCGGGGCGGAGGGTCCTGAGGACAGGTATCGGAAACACTGCTTTAAATAAACTACAACTATTATTGTAACCCTATGGGGTTATCCACTAAGCGCCTCTGTTGCAAGAAAAGTCTGTATTGAAGTGTAGTTAGCTGGTTTTTTTTTGCAACGCTTGCACGGAGTGCACAGAAGCATCCAAGAACAATATGAGCTGCCGAGTGCTTCCGATTCTCTGCCTGCCACTGCAGGAGGAGTGAGGAGCATCATGCTTTCTCCTGTTAGTTCGGGTTGGTGATGAGGTGCCGGTACTGAGTATCGGTGAATACCCACTGAAATAAAGCCCTGTATATATATATATCTATGTATTGTGATTCAAATATGTACCTTGATTAATATGCATTAGTTTGAAAAGCATGTTCTAATACAGATGGGCTATGGTCCCCCCCCCGTTTCCCCTCCTTCTTTATGGCATATGATCCAAGGCTTAGGAATGTTGATTTGAAGAAGACCACATCCTTTAAAGTGAGGATAGGAAAAGAGCGCGAACCTTGTAAACCAGAAAATAGAAAAAAAGCATCTTTATGCTATAAGTGCTTGTGGGTTTGGTCAACTTTGATGTTGTAACATATCTGTATACTGATTGGCTGTTATATCACATTCCTATGTGGAACGCTCTCATTGGTTGTTTGATTTCTAATAAATAGATCTGGCTGAACAAAGGCCAGACATGATGAAAGCTGTACATTGTGTGTAGCTGATTTTAATGTCTCCGCTATAGCGTGTGCAGTGCCTTGCTCTATTTTCTTATATGAGAAGGAACTTGCAGAGCTTTTTGGAATTCCTGTTATGGTAATATTATTAATAATGATTTCAATTAGCTTAATTTATTATATAACAAGAATACCGGACACAAACAGACAACTGCAAAAAATAATTGCTATTAAAACAGTATATAAAAAAAAAAACAAGGGTGTGGCAAGGTGGGGAGGGGGCAGCCTTCTCAAACCGGGTTGGTGAACATAGATACAGCAACAGTGACAGTAGGATTCCCAGGGTCAGAGGAGCGTTCCAGGCCCAGAGTAACAGACCCAGTTTGGCAAACAAAAGCCAAGTCTCGGTCGGCATGCCGACTACGTGAGACACCCCGTCAAGAAGGAGAGCAAGAGTGCTGGAGACTCCCCATTGGTAGCAAAACACTGCAGCCCTCAATGCAGATTTGACCTCACGAAACCATCTCCTCGCCATCAGGGAAAAAACGGTAAGTGATGTAGAAGAGACATGGACTTATTTTTAAAGACAAAAGCAGCCCGAGCCACTGGCAGAGACATAAGCTTCACTTTAATGAAAAGGTCCCACACCACTGCAAGAACATCTCTTGAGGCCTCCAATGGTGCCGGGGCAGCCTCCTATTATTATTATTATTATTATTCTTTATTTATAAAGCGCCAGCATATTCCGCAGCGACGAACAGCTGACACAAACACCTGGGTGTCGGAATCCGGGAGGACCAAGAGGTGACGGGCCATTCGATCCAGAAAATCCAAACGGTCAGCAGAAGTCACCGACTCCAGATAGTCCGTCTGCGGTGGTGCACCTCCAGCAAATAAACTGCCGTAGTGAGGGGAGTCACCTACGCAGCTAATTCTTATTGATGAGGCTACTTTGGAATAACAGTTAAAGGATTATTCAAAGAGCACTTCGGTGCACATCTGCCATTCCTTTTCAGCGACCGTACCGTAAATTCACTATTCATCGGATGATCACCGTAGTGCGGCAAAGATGGAGTCACCAAATCCTCATGAAAAACTTGGAGAAAGTTGCCGAAGAGCAGCGAACCGGTCTTGGAGAAATACACCGAACTGCAGAAAAACAAACCAGAACTCGCCTCTTCTCTTAATAGGTGTTTAAACTAATAAAAATTCATTAAAATGTGTCTGAGTAATAAAAAAGATCTTTAAAAATAATAAAAAGGTCTGATTCAGGAAAAAAATGTGTTTTAACAAAATTGAGAAACAAAAATTTCTCTAAAAAATACAAAAAGTTGTTCTAAAAGTAAAAAAAAACTTTCTGCTGAAAGTAAAAAAATATTTTTTCATTGACTCCTATGGGATTCGCCTGTTTAAGGCTGGCGGCACACGAGCAGAGGAAGGAACGTCCGTAAAAGTGGACGTTCCTTCCACTCTCTGCGCTCAGCGTACAAAGCGCGATCCTCCTATGGAGAATCGCGCTTTGTATCCTTTCAGCGTCCGTTTAGCTTTTTGACAGAGGGCTTTTTCACGTCCGGTGGATGGCCTTCCGTCAAAAACCCAGGGACGCAGGGAATTTGAGCCATAAATACGCTCGTGTGCCGGGGGCCTAAACCAGTCAAACAAAGTCACCGAAGATCAGGGCATTTCACCGACACTTCAGTGCAGTTCGGCGTAAATGAATAGACGAACTGTTAGTTCTCTGGCACATTTTTGTCTCTGTCAGAGACTGTCACAATCCTCCCTAATATCTACGGATCTGATCCCTTTATGAAGCTCGTCTATCCTAACCCTCCGATCCTTTGAATGGTCGGTGCGTCTACCTATTGCCAAAAACAATAAACAGTAACCACAAATACAGCGGTGTGAAAGCCTGACACACACAGGGTTAACAGTAACCTTATACACAAGGTAAACAGGAGCCTGACACACACAGGGTTAACAGTAACCAGATACACCAGGAAAACAGGAGCCTGACACACAGGGACAACAGTAACCATATACACAAGGTAAACAGGAGCCTGACACACAGGGTTAACAGTAACCAGATACAAAAGGTAAACAGGAGCTTGAGACAAAGGGTTAACAGTAACCAGATACACAAGGTAAACAGGAGCTTGACACACAGGGTTAACGGTAACCAGATACAAAAGGTAAACAGGAGCTGAGACAAAGGTTAACAGTAACCAGATACACAGTAAACAGGAGCGAGACAAAGGTTAACAGTAACCAGATACACAAGGTAAACAGGAGCCTGAGAACAGGATAACAGAGGAATGCCAAGGATCAGTCTTGCCAGAGAGAGTGTCAGCCGTATGCCAGGCGTCAGTAACGCCAGAGAACGAGAGTAGTCAAGACGGGAGCCAAGGGTTAAGA